>PITA01011649.1:0-65687 GCA_004023965.1 Spilogale gracilis | reverse complement strand
CCTGGAGGACAGTGGGAGAAGGAAAGTAAATGGGAACTAGGGTAATCTAGGGAGGGAAACAAAACAACAGAGACTTTGGACACAGAAACAAACTGAGGGACTTGGAGGGAGGGGGGTGGAGGGATGGGAGAGCCTGGTGGTGGGTACTGGGGACACCTAAAGCGTGGAGCACTGGGTGTGGGGAATGGGGAATGAATCTTGGAACACTACAAAAAAAAAATTTTAGTAACAATAAAAAAATAAATAAATAAATAAATCAGCTTTCACTAATCCAGTGAAGACAAAAGATACAAATTCTAAATACTATTCCCAATAATCTTCAGCCAGTGGAATGTTGATTCATCAGAGAAAGAACTGACTAACTTGATAGCGAGATGATACTTCTTCTAGGAAGGACCTTTCAGGAATTTCCAAAGCCTGGCCCCTAGAATTTTGCAACAGGCACCACTTTATCTTATACATTTATATCCTTTACCATATAGTCCCAAATGTTTTTGCTCATTTAGACTCATAGCAATTGCCAGGTTCAAATATTATGCATTTGTCCATTTTAACTGACAAGAATATTCATGTTTACTTTATTTTGATTTGAGGATAATGACATAAGAGAAAAAAGTAGTAGTCATTCTTCAACCTTAATGGAACCAAAAGGAAGCCACTGGGTCAGTTGAAGACTGATGAATTAGAACTGGAACCCTGGTGGCCCATTCAGTATTTCTCTTCTGAAAAACACCAATTAATCTTAATCATTAATGAACATTTAGATAACTAAAATAGAAAAGATCTAATAATTCCAGTAAACAGAGATAACATTATTAATATGTTATGATACACACACACACACACACACACACACACACATATACATATAATTGGTTCTTGGTAGCTGGTTTGTGAATATTCATATATAGACACTGAGCACATGTTAATGAATAGGGAACTCACCACCTCTGCCCTCTTTGCTGGTAACACCATTTCAGGCCAAAGTAAAACATGGATATGAGTCACCTTGTCCAACATAGCTTTCCCCACTTCAAAAGAATGAACTCTATGCTCAGAAACTCAATACCTTTTCTGGTAAAAGTTGGCACCACGAAAGAATAAAAATAAAGAGCATATCCAAAACAAAACAAAAAAGTAGGCAGAGGCTTAGGGGTTACTTTTCTTCACCTAAAATTACCAATCAAGATGTTAGGCCTTCATATCACATTTCTATCATACTCATGTGAAACTTGGCATTGTGAGCCCTGCTCGTCTCACAGTCATATTCTCCTGCTTCCCAGCAGTATTCAGCTTCATGGGAGTGACATCTGTACCTCCAGATGTTGATGTTTTGTCAGACCCTTCTCAGCCATTTTGATCAAGGTACATGTACACAAATTATATCATAAGTCTTCTCACACTTCATATGCTACATCAAATAAGAAAAACAACCAAATTTACACTGAGCCTAGAAAATGTAACTTGAGATTTAACACACCATTCATAAGGATGGGCTATTATTCTTAATCCCTCAATTAATATGAGCTAGCACTACTGTACAGATTTATTACTGACCATATGCTCTTTAATTATCATCACTTCCCAAAGTTACCACTTTGCACATATGCAGACAGTGTTGGCCACTGTTCCTCTATCCCTGCCTCAGCAGGATACAATAAGCATTTTTCAGCTGGACACCTGATGAAGAATCAACCCCAACAATGTCTCAGAAGAGTGATTAAAATGAAATAAAAGGAGAGGGAAACAAATAGTGTTTCAGGGAAAGCGCTGGGGATGGGGGAAATACACTGCCAATGACTTACCTCATATGTTCAAGTTCATTGTTAGCTGAAATGCTTTTTGATTGTAGATTGTTAATGTTCAGCCTCCAAAATCTGGCTGTTGCCCATGGAATGAAGGGGGAGTCTTCTTTTCTTGAAGCAAATGGGAATGCAGAGTGTGCAAACACTAACATTGTTTTCAGATCAAGATGTGCCTTGCTGATTTAAAATCTTTTGGACTGCATAACCAGGGAAAGCATAATTCACGGGGACTTGGATTAATTTTTAAAAGATTTACACTACAATTTTCAATGAAGGTCTAGTTAATTAAGCAGCTCTCTACATCACAAAGGAACCATTCTTATAAACTGTTTTCCCCTTTATTGAAGTTTAACATTCTTAAGGTCACACATCCCCTTCCTCCAGTAGATGCAAGAGAAATATGTATGGAGACAAGTGCTTCCTGAAATACTCTAGGCTTGATTCAAAGATGGCAAGCTTTAGCAGAAAGAAAACTAACTAGCTTATGACTCAAAAGGCAGATGTTGGGAAAATCACCTAACCTTTTTCATCTGTTACAAAGAGCATGAACTAGATAATCCTGCAGGTTCCTTCTATCCCTAAATTAATGACCCTAATTCACTAGTATTGAATTCAATTTACAGATTTATAGTCATTTGTATTTTAGCCATACAGCATCCAAGGAGCTTGATGCATAGTTTTTAGTCTTGTTCTGATGGAATTTGAGGTCTCAAGAATCCATTCACTCACCAAATATCTTCCAATCACAACCAGTTTGAGAGGAGGTTTCTTGGTTGTTGAGTTTGAGGAGTTCTCTACAGATCTTGGATATCAGCCCTTTGTCTGTAGTGTCATTTGCAAATATCCTCTCCCATTCTGTGGGTTGCCTCTTTGTTTTGTTGACTGTTTCCTTTGCTATGCAGAAGCTTTTTATTTCCGTGAAGTCCCTAAAGTTCATTTTCGCTTTTGTCTCCTTTGCCTTTGGAGACCTGTCTTGAAAGAAGTTGCTGTGGCCAATGTCAAAAAGGTTACTGCCTATGTTCTCCTCTACGATTTTGATAAATTCCTGTCTCACGTTGAGCTCTTTCATCCATTTTGAGTTTATCTTTGTGTGTGGCTTAAGAGAATGGTCTAGTTTCATTCTTCTATACGTAGCTGTCCAACTTTCCCAGCATCATTTATTGAAGAGATTGTCTTTTTTCCACTGGATATTTTTTCCTGCTTTGTTGAAGATTATTTAACCATAGAGTTAGTTATGGGTCCACATCTGGACTCTATACTCTGTTCCATTGGTCTATGTGTCTGTTTTTGTGCCAGTACCGTGCTGTCTTGGTGATCACAGCTTTGTAATAAAGCTTGAAATCAGGTAATGAGATGCCCCCAGTTTTGTTGTTTTTTTTTTTCAACATTTCCTTAGCAATTCAGGGTCTTTTCTGGTTCCACATAAATTTAGGAGTCTCTTTCTTTGGAAAACTTCTTATTAATTCTCCAAAATTTCTTTTAAAAACTTTCAAAAGTTAACACTTTCAAATATCTATTTACAGAACTATATAGAGCTTTGAATAGTCAAGAAAACCTAGAAGATGAAGAACACCAGAGCTATAGGACTTGCTCCCAGAGTGCGTGACTTACTATAAAGCAAAAATAACTAAGACAGTGAGTTTTAAGTCCAAGGATAAATAAGTTAACCAAAAGACAGGATGGAGAGCCAAGAAAGATACCCACCCAGATACAGTCACCAATTTATAATAAAAATACCACTGTGATCCAGTGTGGACAGAATGGTCATTTCAATAAATGGGAGAAAACCAATGAACCTTGACCTCTACCTTACACCATGCACAAAAATTAATTTAATATGGAGCAAAGATCTACCTGAAAGATATACAATAAACCTCCTGGAATAAAACATAGGCGTATATCTTCAATCTTGAGATAGGCAGATATTTCTTAAATTGGAAAAGACAAAGAGTTAGCCATAAAAAATATACAAACTGCTCTGTATGAAATTAAAAATTTCTATTCTCTGAAAGACACCATTTAAAACATGAAAAGTCATGCTACAAACTGGAAAAAATAATCTGAATACACATATCCAACAAATGACTCATATTTAGAATAAAAAGAGCTATCAATCAATTAGAAAGTACAAACAACCTACATTAAAAAAAAAAAAAAAAAAAACAGGGAAAAGACCTGATCAGGCATTTCATAAAAGTGAAGTGTATGACCAATAAACATAAAAAAAAGCTCAACATGCTTAGCGAGCTGAAGAAATGCAAATTAAAAACTCAATGAAATACAACCATACACCATCCAAAATGGTGAAAAGTGACAAAAATCTAGTCCTCTAATATAGAATGTTAGTGACAATGTGGAATTCTCATATATTGTTAATGGAAATATAAACTGGAGTAATCCCTTTGGAAAACTTTTGCCCATCTACTAAATCTAAACATGTGTTTATCCCATGACTCAGCAATCCCATTCCCAGTGCTATGTACTCCAAAATGCTCACAATTTTCATAGCAGCATTATTTATAATAAAACCTGGAAACACCCCAAATTTCTATCAACAATAAATTTTTAATATAGTTACACAATGAAATAAGTCATAGCAGTGAAAATGAACACTAATGCACCATATACAGCATGACTAAAACTCTTTGTTATTGTTATTTTTATTTAAATTCAATTAGCCAACATAGAGTACATTATTAGTTTCCAATGTAGTGTTAAATAATTTTTCAGTTGCATATAACATCCAGTGCTCATCACATCACATGCCCTCTTTAATGTCCATCATCCAATTACCCTATCCCCCCTACCCACCTCTCCTCCAGCAACACTTAGCTTGTTTCCTATAGTTAAGAGTCTCATGGTTTTGTCCCTTTCTGATGACTTTCCAGTTTTCCCTCCCCTCCCCTATGATCCTCTACACTGTTTCTCATATCCCACATATGAGTGAAACTGTATAATTGTCTTTCTCTGGTTGACTTATTTCATTCAGTATAATACCCTCCAGTTCCATCCATATCAATGTAAATGGTAAGTATTCATCCTTTCTGATGGCTGAGTAATATTTCATTGTGTGTGTGTGTGTATATATATAGATAGATAGATAGATAGAGATATATAGATATATATAGATATATAGATGATATAGATATAGATATAGATATAATCATATCTTCTTTATCCATTCATCTGCTGGATATCTGGGGTATTTCCACAGTTTGGCTATTGTAGATATTGCTGCTATGAACATTGTGATGCCCCTTCAGTTCACTATATTTGTATCTTTGGGGTAAATGCCCAGTAGTGCAATTGCTGGGTCATAGGTAGCTCTATTTTTAACTTTTTTTAAAAAAGATTTTATTTATTTATCTGACAGAGAGAAACACAGCTAGAGAGGGAACACAAGCAAGGGGAGTGAGAGAGGGAGAAGCAGGCCTCCCGCCAAGCAGGAAGCTGGATCTGGAACTTGATCCCGGGACCCCAGGATAATGACCTGAACTGAAGGCAGTCGCTTAACCAACTGAGCCACCCAGGTGCCCCTATTTTTAACTTTTTGAAGAACCTCCATACTGTTTTCCAGAATGGCTACACCAGCTTGCATTCCCACCAACAGTGTAAGAGGGTTCCCCTCTTTCTGCATCTTCACTAACATTTGATGTTTCTTGTCTTGTTAATTTTAGCCATTCTGACTGGTTGTGAAGTGGTATATCATTGTGGTTTTGATTTGTATTTCCTTGATGATGAGTGATGTTGAGCACTGTTTTCATGTGTCTGTTAGCCATTTGCATATCTTCTTTGGAGAAATGTCTGTTCACATCTTCTGCCCATTTCTTGATTAGATTATTTGTTTTTTAGGTGTTGAGTGTGATAAGTTCTTTATAGATCATGGATACTAGCCCTTTATCTGAATGTCATTTGACATCCCATCCCATGGTTGTCTTTTAATTTTGTTCACTAGAAGCTTTCCATCTTCATGAAATCCCAATAGTTCATTTCCACTTTTGTTTCTCTTGCCTTTGGAGATATGTCTAGCAAGAATTTGCTTCAGCTTTGGTCAAAAAGGTTGCTGCCTGTGTTCTTCTCTAGGATTTTGATGGATTTCTGTTTCACACTTATATCTTTTGTCCATTTTGAGTTTATCTTTATATAAGGTGCAAGAAAACGCTTCAGTTTCATTCTTCTACGTGAGGCTGTCCAATTTTCCCAACACCATTTATTGAAGAGATTGTCTTTTCCTCTTGGATATGCTTTCCTGCTTCAACATGACTAAAATTCTCACTGAAATAATGTTGAGCAGAAAAGAATCCTCACACAAGAGTATTTGTTGTGTGATTATACTTATATGAAGCTCCAGGAAATCCAAAATTAACATATGGTGATAAAAGACAAAATAGTGGCAACCTCTGGGATGGGGGTAGGAGTTGGGGCTGTGAGGGGCTGGAACTTGTGGAAATCTCAGTGATGGTTACACACAGATATATACATATATATATGCAAAACTGTCCTCTTGTGGTTTGTGTACTTTATTATTTGTAAATCATATCTCCAAAGAAAAAAATTATATATGTATTATGTGTATTCATCTTCCAGAAAATAGGAATGAGATTATATTCTATTGGTGTCATAATTCTTATTGTTTGTTTTTAGTGAATCAAAGACATTTTTCTGAATGTAAATTAGAAATCTTCTATTTGTTAAAAAAAAAGGATTGGAGTGTTAACGTAGAAATGTAGAGTTCTTCAGTTGTTGTTGTTGTTGTTGTTGTTGTTGTTGTTGTTCTTCTTCTTCTTCTTCTTCTTCTTCTTCTTCTTCTCGTTCTTCTTCTTCTTCTTCTTCTTCTTCTTCTTTTAAAGATTTTATTTATCGGGGTGCTTGGGTGGCTGTAGTTGTTAAGTGTTTGCCTTTTGCTCAGGTCATGATCCTGGAGTTTCAAGATCAAGTCCAGGAACAGGCTCCCTATTCAGTGGGAAGCCTGTTTCTTCCCTTTCACTCCTCCTGCTGGTGTTCCTTCCCTAGCTGTATTTCTCTCTGTCAAATAAATAAAATCTTTAAAAAAAAAAACTTATTTATTTATTTGTCAGAGATAGAACAAGCAACAAGAGTGGCAGGCAGAGGGAGAGGCAGGCTCCCCTCTGCAAGTTCTGATGCAAAATTCTATCCCAGGACCCCGGGATCATGACCTTGAGCAAAAAGCAGATGCTTAACAACTGAGCCAGCCAGGCTCCCCTGTAGGGTTCTCTTCTTATTTAAGCTGCCTAAAAAGCTACAAGGTAAAAGAAAAATTGATATAGGAGAATACAGGTAGGCATATGTCAAAGTAGAAATTTGTATCACCCTATGTCAAGTGAGCAATGCATTTGCTAAAATAGAAGCATATGACCAATGAGACTACCAGTCAGTTTGAGATCATTCTTCTTTCCTGTGAACTAAAGTGAGCATGGGAATGAATTTTAAAAGACCTAGACCTAAAGCTCTCCCCTGCTGCTCTCCAAAACAGAAGTAAGGTCCACAGAACACCAGAAGGTGTAGTAGGCTCCATTGTCCTGAGGTTTTACATTTAGAAGAGACAAATACTGATCATTTACTACTGTTAAAAAAATAAAAATAAAAATAAATAACAGCCTTAAAAAATTTACAGTTTGCTACTTCAATTTTCTCTTCTAAATACCTGGTATACACTCAAAATGGTAAGAAAATGTTTTCTTTTTGGAACTTAGACATTTCTTCTTAAGAAACTTACTTTGTGTCATAGCCGGCAGATGGGAAATCATAAACAAGTATTTAGATATGACAATTAACTTCTTGACTATCTATTTCTAAAGAAAAAGTCATTTCTAAAGTCACTTCTTAACTACCTATTTCTAAAGAAAAACAACTGTTTTAAATTGGTAAGAAATACCATGTAGTATATTTATTCAATGCAAGCGAGTTGACTTAGTCAGAGATAGGTGTTATTGGAATAAAGCAATTGCTTAAATAAAGCTGGTACGAAGGAATATTGTCAATTTCCTTCAATAAAATCTTTCTTTTATTAAAGATTTAATTTATTTTGATAGAGAGAGAGCTGGGAAAGGGGCATAGGGGGAGAATCTCAAGCAGACCCTGCTGACTGGGGAGCCTGACCTAGAGTTTGATCTCACTACCCATGAGATCATGCCTGAGCTGAAATCAAGAGTCAGATGCTTAACTGACTGAGCCACCCAGGTACCCCAATAAAATCTTTTTTTTAATTAAATCCAGACCTTCAGGAGCCTAACTAGTCCAGAGAGATATAAATCCAGAGAGCATAAGATTTAAAATAGACCCAGGAGATGACCTGACCCAATTCCCTCATTTTGTACAGGGAAAACATAAGGTTGTCCAGAAAAGTAATATGGCCAGGTTCATAGAATCCCAGTCCAAAGTCTACTATTTTGAATGTAATCTAACCAATCTGGAAACCATCCCTGTTTGATCTGTAGCTCTCTAGACTGACCCTGATAAACATTAGTTTTAGAAAATAACAGTTCTTTGTAAAGATCAATGTTCAAATGTAAAAAAAGTTCTGTCATATTCTTATTGTTTCCTTTTTATAACCAAGATCTGAGCTCTTTGACTTGCTGCTAACTACATGGATATTGCTACTGACAACTTTGAAGAACCTGGGAAACCAAATTGAAAACATCCTCACAATTCTAACATCCACTAGATGTTATCGGGGAACCATACCAGCTTGATTCCAATGGATAGCAATGCCTGCATTTATGTCATTTCTAATAGCAAAAAGCTTGGGTTCTGGAGGTAAGTCTGGCTGTTTAGCTACCTGTGTGACCCTAGGCTAGTTACATAACTGTTCCTCAGTTTCCTCATCTGTTAAATGGATATAATAATAGCACTTATTCCATAGGTTATTATGTACATGTAACTACATGTAAAACACATAAAATATTGCCTAGGGACACACATTTGGGCTATTATCATTATGTTGGTAACAAGACAATAATGATAATGATGATGATGATGATGCATTGTTGCACATGTAAAAAAGAGACAATGAATAAGATTTATCCACCCTTCGTCATTAATAAATTTCATTTTATTATTTTTAAAAATTTATTTTTAAAGCTAATATTTTCTTGAGTTCACCTAGGTATGTCCTCTCCACTTGTAAATCCTAAACTCCATGCCTTAGATATCTTTGTATATATATTATAGTGCCTGGCAGCTTGCCTTGTACATATCAGCTGCTCAATAGGCATTTGTTGAATTAATGAATGAAGGTTTAAATAAACCAAGCTCAAAGGAAAAAATAGATTGCTGCCCACCCCCTTCCCCCGGCACACATCAACCCTGCCCAATTTATTGGAAGGCACCCAAATCACTGATGAAACATTTGGCTCAAGTCTTCAAAATAGTATACAAATAGATAAATGGTCTTTTTTTTTCTTATAGCTTTTAATATCCTGTTCTTTATAAATGACTTTCAGACTCATTTTATATTATGGTTATCTTTTGAAAATGTATTATATCCTAATAGCCAGGCTTCTTTTCCTACCTCCAACCCTAGCTTTTTGGTTTGGTGCTGATTTTTTACTTTGAGACATTAATTTAAGTATTCTGCTTGTCAGTGGATGAGTGAATGAATTATTCATTTTATTATGAAACATAAATTTTAAAGAACAGCATTATAACTTCTTTTTATATGCCAAAAATAATAGATCATTCCAGAAGCCATTATGGCACCCTTTATCTAACAGAGGGTGCACTTTTGAAAGCTGTGCCAAACTAATATGTTTTAGTATAACTACAACTATGGAACCTTAAAAGAAGCCAGCTCAACTTAGCATCTAAATAAAAATATAAGCTATAGCTAAAATCATAAACTACTTAATATACCAATTTCCTGATTACTATTAACATTAACCAGAACAAGTGATTAAGGCAAGACCGGTATGGCAATCACTGCCTCCTCTCTATACAAAAAATTCTCACTTCCCTTATCAAGATGTTATCCTCATACATATGTGATAGATACAAACTAACAAACAGGGTTGACATAAAGAAAACTTAATTTCAATATTAGTTGCAATTTATTTTAACTAAGGACCCTACCATACTCTGTATTTATGTATAAGCAGGCATAACTAAACTGAATTGCACCGAATATTTATTATATAAAGCATTCCATCCAAAGTTTCTGATTTTTAGGATCACTGTTAGGCATTGATATTTCAAAGGTGTGTCTGCACAGCCAAGCATTTATAACACCCTATAGTAATTATTTTTTATTCCTATAAGCTATAGTCTGCTCAACATAATGACAAAAATAAATTTTTACATGTTCTACATCCTACCTTTCCTAAACTCATCTCACTAGTTATAGGAGCAATGAGGCTTAGCTGATTGGCACCCTGTTAGACTCAACAGATAATACACATATTACTTTCTGGCCCATCTTTACTTTTAAATATTAATAAAAAGGAACATGAAAGATAATCATTACAGGCTAAGAAACAGTCATTACAATGGAGGAGATAGATTTACTCAATGACAGAGAAGTGAATGAACCAGGCAGTTAAGACTACTCAGGAGCATGAAAAGCCATACTGATTATTTTAATTTCCTAAACTCTTTAGTGTTCTGAAAGGCTCTTTAAAACTTCATATTCTTTCACATTTGTCTGTCGCTATTATCTTGTCCAAAGCTCTCACTCAACCTTCACCCTACCCAGAAAGACCACTAGCATCAAACTGGCAAGATTTAATCAGAATTTATTGCTTCAGATAAAAACACTGCCACATTTTTTATCTTTTTATTAAATTTACAAACTTGGGCACCCACATTAGGGACCAAGAGGTGATTGCCTGTTTCCTCTACTGGAATGCAATGTTATTCTTTTCATATAATAAAAAGCCCTGTCCTTGGATTTGATAAAGAGAAACCAGACTTTGTCTTACTGAAACAAGGCCCAAGAACTTTCTTGAGATTCTATTCATGAATGATAATCTCTTTAACACCACCAACAAAAAGGTGAATTTAAACATTGGGGTTTCATACATGGATTTATTACAAAAGCAAAGTAATCACACTACGTTCCTAGAGCCCGGCAGTAATGCTGCTGGTTCAGAAGTCAAACATTAGGAAAATCTTAGAGTGCCCAAGTGTTCACAGACACATAACAAAAATTAGAACGTTACTTGCCAAGCTTTAATTTTAGCCCCATCTTAGCTCAAAGGAAAGTGCTAGATGTACCGTCTCCAAGAAAACTCGTTTTTGTTTTTTTTTTTTCTTTATAACGGCTAACAACTGCCACTTTGGAGATCAGACCGTCGCATATGTTATGATTTGGAAACCAATGGATTCCAAAACTACTGGGAGTATCCTTTGACCATCCACCAGCACCACTGTCGGCATTGGTGAAAAGAAAGCAAGTTATGGTTGTCTTTAAAATTCCACTTAGTAAGTCTTAACAAATGCTTTCTTAATTATAAGGAAATGAGTATGTAAAACGTAACTGCTATCTCATCCCTTAGTAATAACCACCATTTGTTGAACCTATTAGATGTCAGGCACATTACACACATTAGCCAAATAAGATGAGCATTACTTTTTTTTTTATTTTTATTTTTTTAGGAGACAGTGAGCATGAGCAGGGGTTGGAAGGTATGGGGGGAGGGTCGGAGGGAGAGGAAGAGAGAGCATCTTAAGCAGGCTCCATGCCCAGGAAAGAGCTCAATGCAGGATTCAATCTCATGACACTGAGATCATGACCTGAGTCAAAATCAAGAGTCCGTGCTTAACTAACTGAGCCAGCCAGGTGCCCCAAGATGGGCATTATATATATAAAACAAGAACAAAAAAATTGCTTGAAGACACAGAGAGTTAGCTTAAGGTAAAGTAGGATTCAAACTTACCTTTTTCTAGCTCCAAGGCCAATGCCATTTTGTTTTATTATTTGCTTCTAATGAATCAAATATTAATTCAGCCTGAGATAACTATTTAAGGTTAGTCAGTTGCTCATTATATATAATTCACCAGTGCCCTGTCTTACTTCCAAAATTTTGTATATAACTCTGACATGTTTTTTCAATAAAGTTATTTTATATATAAAATTTCAAAACTGCTAGCCATAAGTGCCTTAAGAAAATATTATGTATTTTAGAATTAAATCATAACACATTCTCAATCCAAAAACATGTGTAGATAAGCTATTTGCACATAGGAAATACAAAAATCTACAAATAAATAGTTTGTTTATTTTATAAGCTGCTTCATGTCCATAATAGGCATTGTGCTACCAAATAAACTATTAGACAATGCATATTTTTTGGAACTTTATTTTTTGTTGTCTTCTTATAATTCCCTCTAGTAAGGCAGATTTTTAGTAAATATATAAAAAACTTATATTCAGGTGATTGTTTTCTTCAACAATCTTAGAGAATGATTCATGAATAATCCTGCATACCAAATGATTTCTGGAGGTGCTCTTTAAAACTTATTTCCAGAGCTGGTTAACCACAGACACACTCTCTGACTATAATTATAGCTGCTCTGAAACAGCAACAAATACATTCTCTCAAATAGTAGTACCCTGTCTTCCTCAGCAGACCTGGATTTTAACTATGTTTGGCTGATTTCAAGAAGTGAATCTTTCCTGCACAAGGAAAAATGTTCTACCATTCAGAATATTCAAAAGAATGTCTGATAGATTTGGAAAGAAATCCAAAGCTATATTCATTGGAAAGAGCAAGAAAAAAAATCATCTCAAAGCCCTTTTCCAATTAGATATGAAATGAATTATCATTAATTTCTAGATGTTCTCCCATCATACCTATAGCTTTAATAAACAAAAATCAAATGTGTATAGAATTTATAAACCCCGGATCTAGTTGGAGGAGGGTTGGTGACCATTAGGTAGGTGACCTAATGGATAACATGCCTGGGAAACAACAGCCTCTGATTAGAAATTGTGAATGATCTAGAGTTACCGGAGCTGAGAATACAACCTTGATCTTTAGCTTCTCCTGTCCTAATGGATTTCACTGACCCTTAGCATGTAGCTTTGATAAATCTAAAGGCCAAGGAAGTGTAAAGCCCCTGCTTATTCATGATTTCTCGGGCTTTGAACCCTAATGATCACACTAATCCTCTGTATGTATTTCCCAGTTTTACACTAGGATACTATTTTCTAGGGCAGTAATGTAGAGACCGTGTAATATGCTTGCATCTTCCACTATACATTATAGGACCTCAGACAATTTGGGTAATTACTTATTTAACATCCCCAATCCCCACAAGTGCAAAAAACTCAATGCCTAGCAAGATTTCCTGGCAAGTAGCAGATGATTATCAGAAGAAATAAAGGAATGAAGGAAAATGCAAGGAGTTCGTGATTTTGTTTTTTTATGGAGTAGACCTTGATACATATTACAAGTGAATGTCTTTAAACAGTACAACTTCTTTATCAATGAGTATAGTGATTAAGTTTTGAGTATTTTGCTGATAATTTATTAAATATATATTTCACTACTATCTTTTGTCATACTCTTATTCCATCTCCTACAGATAATAAAAACAAAGTCTCAATCACAATCCATTTTATTGGTAAGAAACTCACAAACATATATATACACACACATTTAAACAAAAGTCTTTAAGAAAGAAAAGTCTGTCAGAAAGTCTCATATGGCTCTGGGGAAATAATACATTTCAACGAATCTTTTCACTCAATGAAGGATAATTACTTTGAAAGGGACAGTCTGCCTCCGTAAATAGAACTTAACACTAATGAGCCCCCAAGAAAGAGTGACGAAGTCATTGTATTTGAAAAAGACCAAGAGAAATATTGTCACACTGAGAACCTGTACTAAGAACTTGTTAAATGGCCTTACTTAAAATGTTACATGAACCCAAACAAAGGACGATTTCTAGTACTGTATATCTTCCAGCTTCTTGACCTGCCTCTGTAACAGGTAATATGATGAAGTATCCTCCTGAAGAGGAATAGATAAATGCCACATTTCCTTCATATGAATGGAACAGCTATTACTCATCTCCAGCTATGGTTGCTAGAAAATTTAGGCCTCCTCTTTCTTGCCAGAGCTTCTCTTATCAAGAGAAACCAGGAATAAGATTGTTACGGATCTCAACATTTTAGTGTTGGCAAGTAACTAATCTCAATTTTTTGAACACTGGAGAAGACTTCTGCTTCTGGTTAGGACATTAGAAATTCACAACACACCCTTGTCCCTACCCTTAATAACTAGACCAAGTTGGCAAAACTATTGTTGTTGTTATTGTTGTTGTTGTTGTTGTTGCTGTTGCTGTTGCTGTTGCTGTTGGTTTAATCCCTCACAGAGCTGAGAACACTAAGAAACCTAAATAAGGTAATGTGCCCTTCCTAGGTCAAAGAAGATGATGCACAGCTATTTTATCCCTGATAAAGTATCAGGAAAAGAAACCACCTGCTATAGATAGCAGTAAGGAAATTAAGTCAAACTTTTCACAAACTCTTAATAGTTGTAGGTAGGTAAAGATTATGGATTAGATTTCCAAGGATCTCCAGCCACAGAACAAATCTGCACCCATCCAACCAGCTGTGTCTTCAGCAAGGGCATTCACATAGTACAGTGAAGGCTGGGCTAGAGTAAGAGTAGTAAGAGAGGTTGCTGGAGACATTGAGGCCTTTCCCAAGTACAAAGGGGTAAATCACTGAGACTGGAAACAGGATAGGAATGCCAAGAAAAGTCCTTTTGCGGCCTTCATCCTTCACTGGTGCTTGGAAGCAGAACTCCAAAGATGGGATCAGATTAGATCAGCAATGGCTGACAGATTAACCAAAGATGCAGAAGCTGAGCATAGGACCAGTGGAAAAAAACTTATGGCTGAACACGGATACATACGGGCTGGGGTGAGAAGGGAGTGAGAAAAGATGTCCTCAAACTTCCCAGATTTGAATAAAAAGGTTGAAGGCAAATAAAATTATTTTCAAGCAAACAAATAGACAAACCAAAACAGCCACTTTGAATGCTAAATAAAATATCTATAGGCCAGTAATGACAACCAGTTTGCAGAACTTTCCTCTAAATCAAATATTGTCTATAAGTCTCAAAATAGCTTAATACCAATCCTGTTACTAATCAGCAAGCTGCCAATAAACCGTTTAGCTCAAATTTACTAGTCTCATCTTCAATTAAGATTATCTGGAGACAAGATAACCTTAGTGTTTGGAGATGAGAAGCAGACACAGAGCATGATTAGAGTGAGAATTCTTTGATGGGAAGGTCCCTGTTTCTTTGATCTTTTAAAACCCCAATCCTTGGTGCACAGAAGTTTCAAATAAATATTTACTGATCAGAAGAAAGTAACATGTTTTTATGAGCATTATAGAATCAACAAATTAACAAAATGCTGTTTTATTAACTAGCTCAGTCGCTTTCACCATTTACATTGTTTTATAATCTCTATCATACACAGAGAAAACCATATACCAAGACACAATTACATTGGTTACAATGTAAATGGGACATGGTGTCATTTCTTATTAATTGAACATCATCATGTAGACTTAGGGTAGGCACACACTATTTATGCCTCATTGCTTTAGGGAGTTTAGGCAAAACTTTCCTACATTTAGTCTCAAAGTTTACAAGGATGATGTCTATTTGTAAAACTGGAGACAGAAAAATTGAAAGTGAATTGAAAATATTACCCGTTTTTAGCTAGAAAGAATCTAGGGTATCCAACAACCAGAAAGCCAAACTCCTAAAGACAGGATACTGACAGGAGAGCATACTTCACTGAAGATCTCTTCAAAGCACCTGCCACGCCATGGTATATTTCTGCCAAGTAGAGGACAGCCTAGATCCGTTGTGGGTTGGTACAACTCACAAAGAACAAGCATAATGCTTAACTGGCAGCACAAATAAAGCTGTAAATGCATAAATGAGATAAAATCTCATTTTTTCCTAACTATTAGAACCCACATGTCAGAGTGAGTTTTAATTAACAGAATGCTATTAAGATTTCTCAGAAACAACAATAAAATATAAATAAATTGTGAAGCTTTGGTTGGTGAAGATAATTTTTTACCAATGCTGTTGAAAATCTAGCTTAATATTTATAATATTTGGGGTAGAATGGGAAATGAATCTTGGAACACTGGGGAAAAAATTTAAGTAACAATAAAAAAATATTATAACTAAAAAAATATTTATAATATTGATGACAATTGTATCTGTTCCATCTGATTTAGCAAAAAATAGAATAAAAGAAATAGAAAAAAGAATACAAACACTGTGTTTGTTGTAAAGATGTTGTCATAAATAAGTCAAGCCTTAAACATTTTTACACTAACTTTAAAAGAAGAGGTAATTAAATGAAGCAAAGAAAAATCAACCTATGAGATCATTGTGAATGTAGTGTTTGTAATCCTCCTATAAAATGAATCTTTCATAATCCTCAGGGAATATGCTATGATAAAAATCAATGTCAAACTTGTCATACAGAATTTCTAAGATTCTAAAAGTCCTTCTAAGAGAAAAAATAGGCATATATCTCCATTACATATTTATTAGAAAACATCAAAATAAATACAGCTGAGCACTGTTGACAAGGGTGGAGGAAGAAGAGAGCATTACTATAAAGTAAAAGTCAGAATTACAGAAAAGAACATACAGCCATACACCTTGGAATTACTATAATCTCTAAAATGTGAGCTCCACTGATTGCATGAGTAAGGCTGCAGAAGGAAAACTGTGTCTGGCACATAACGTGGCATTGGAATATTACAAATTAGCAGAAGCTAATTTCTCTCAGAAGCCCTCAGAACTGGCTTTACTGAGAACAGTTTCTCTGAGCACAGGCATTTTAGGGGGATTGCTCCAGACCCCATTCTAGGGGGTAGAGGGGCTATACTTTGGAGGTTTTGTGCTTCCATTTAGAGGGTAATTACAGGAAGCATTCAAGTAGACTGTCCTGCGTCCTATTCCTCCCTAGAAAGGAGTCTGCTTAGATAATAAACTGATGCCCCATTCAGCCCCCAAAAAGCTGGCTCAGTGGCTGGGCTATGACTTCCTTCAAATATGATCCTGAAGTTATTTTAAAATACAACAATCCTATGACTTTCGCTTTCCATTTATATTATCTTATTTATGTCTGTTTTTAATTGAAAATAGGGTCAAATGCCAGCTCCGACATTTACTTGCTGTGATTGTGTACTTAACTTCTCTGTGCCTTGGTTTCTCCAACGATAAAGTGATAATAACAATACTCACACGTGTCTTATGAGAATTAGCAGTGTCTGCCTAATACTCATGATACAATAATACTCATAATGCAAGCACTTGCTTTTTTATTGGAAATTTCCAAATCAAGTCTTATTACTTCAACCGGTTCTGAACCTGATGACAGAAAAAGAAGCAGCTACTAGAAGTTTTTATCCAATGATGTATATAAGAACTTTATGTAAGGAAAGTATTTAGAAGGCAAATGATAATTAATAGGTGAACCCACTTGAACAAAATTATCCTTAAAGTTCAATAGGTATAAATGAACACCCAGTGTGATTTGTAAAGGCATCAAGGTTTCCTTCTATTTTTTCTCCCCACCACTTCAAAACATACATCTTTCCCAAGTTTATTTACACTTTAAATGCCAATGCTTAGTGAATTAATATTTTTATTAAAAATGCACCTATCCCTGAGAATGTTGGAGGGTAGTATAGAGATGGTCGCACACCAAGCATTATTAGTACTTTATTCCTGAGAGTAAATGAGTGTCAGTATTTCCTAAGAACCAATGTTGGTAAAGCATGCAGAGAGTACTTCTGAGAAAGATAAAGAGTGGAAAGATTGGGTGCTCCTGAGTGGCTCAGTTGGTTAAAAGTCTGCCTTTGGCTCAGGTCATGATCCCAGAGCCCCACATTGGGCTCCCTGCTCAGCGGGAAGCCTGCTTCTCCCTCTCTTACTCCCCCTGTTTGTGTTCCCTCTCTAACTATGTTTCTCTCTGTTAAATAAATAAGTAAAATTAAAAAAAAAAAAAGAATGGAAAGAGTGGATGAAAACGACCAAAGACAAACTTCATCTTCTTCGCACTGTTGACCTAAGCTAGCTAAGGCATCTAATGAATTCTAAAGAATTAGAGAACAACATTCTGTAGAAGACTTTTTACCTGAGCTCCACTTAGCAACATCATCAAATTGACCAATATCTACCCACCCCCGGTGTAAAGCAGATTTCCCATGTAAAAAAACAGAGCATGCTGACTGCTGGAGGCTGGTATCCTCTCTGTACCTCCCAGTAATTACAATTGATATTTACCAAGGGCAGCTGGGTTTGTTCCCATACCTGTTTATGCCAGTTGTACTTGTTATAAATAGTTAATAAAATTAAATATTCGGTAAAATAATGTTTTAAAAACAGGGGTGTTGCTTCCATGTGTCTTAGTTTGACTCCCATCCTGGAAAGTCAAATCCCAGATAAGGATTTGTATGCAGGCAGCTAATGTGACCCCAAGAAAACAACCAGAAAGAGCAGAAAACCAATAGAAAGGTGTGTTATTGAGCAGGTTATTGTTGTTAGCACCCAGGGATGAATTCACCTGGAACCCCCTGAGTATCCATGTAAAATGTATCTCTAAGGTCCCATCACTTCCCCTATCAAAGGCCTCCCGTGGGGCGTAACTCCCGTGCAGTCGTGCAAGGCTGCTATACCCAGGTGTTCAGAGAGTTTCCCTAAGGCATAACAAAGCCATCTCATACATGTGGCATTTGAAAGCCCTGGAAAGCAGTACAGCTGAGACTAATACTGGCAGTTTACACCTGCAGAATGCCTGTGGCTGCAACCAGACCTGAATAAAAGGTGTAGCAAGATGAGGGAAGGTGCCTATATACGATTCAAAAATAATAGTAGGGTGATTGCTTTAAGAAACCATCAAGGCAAGGAGCTAATAAAACATCACTATCAAATTTAATGTGGCCAAAGAAAAGTTTGGAAACCCATTATAAAAATTTTCTTTTTTTTTTTTTTTTAAAGATTTTATTTATTTGACAGAGAGAAACACAGCCAGAAAGGGGACACAAGCAGGGGGAGTGAGAGAGGGAGAATCAGGCTTCCCACCGAGTGGGGAACCTGATGTGGGGCTTGATCCCGGGTCTCCAGGATCATGACCCGAGCCGAAGGCAGTCGCTCAACCAACTGAGCCACCCAGGCGCCCCTGTAAAAATTTTCAAATTGCTTCAGTACAGTTTATACTCTACCTGAATGAAAATGAATTTGGATATTGTAGAAACACATTATGTTTGTCATGTGTGCAGAAGAAGACTATAGATAACTCCAGTGAAAAGATATATGCTTAAAAAAAAAGGCTTCTGGCTCCAGATTGACAGATTAGTAAATGAATGTGTACTTAGGGTTTTCGGTTAGGTAAAATATTTAAGATATACATGTGTCATGTTTTAATCATGTCCCACAGTATCCAGCTTTTCATAATGGTTCCAATTACATCAGATAAATTAGCTCTTACTGTACTTTCTTGAAAACCCTAATGTCACAATATTGCCAGGTAGCATGGCAAAAGTACTTCTGAGATTATGTGACACACAAAGTACCAATTACTGCCACGTAGTTACATGAACTATTTTAGTTCATAGAAAATGCTTAAAAACCCCAAATTCCAAAGGTTAATTGAGTAACTACTATCTTTACTCAGGCCACCGGCAAAAGTCTCCTATGTAGCCTCCTGATCTGCAGTTTAAATCCATCACCACAGTGCAAATCTTTCTGAAGTGCAGATTTGATCTTGTCATCCTTTGCTGGATAGCCATTGGCTTGGGATAATATTCAGACTACTTCATTCTGGCTCATAGGGCATTCATCCATTCATTGTTAATTGAGCATCTACTCTATACCAGACTTTAATTCTCTATTCGATCCACCTGCCACTACTTCTTCACAATCCAAACTCCAGCTATGTACACATTTATCTTTTCCCCGGGGGTTGGCTAGATGATGGAATAGCCTTCCGAGTCTGTTAAGGCTCTACTGAACTTGGTACTCCTTTGAGGTGGCCAAGGATTTCTCCTGAGTAATGCCAATCAAATGGCCATCCCCTGTCCAGTGGTTCTACTCCAGCTTTGGAGAAGAGGTCCCTTACAACCTTCCAGAAGGCTGTATATTACATTTAAACTACCCTGTCTCTGGTCCATTTTCTTTCCACTCCAGTAAAATATTTCTCTGAAATATTACAGCACCAGTAGAAAGAACATGTTCAGCAGCCCCAATTATAGTGTTTCTCTGTTTCACATAGTTGTTTTAGTTTAGACAGGAGCATCACATATTACTCTTCCTGGTTGCTGACAAGGATTGCTCTGTCTCTAAGTCTTCCAGGCCTGCCTCTTCCTATAGCACCTCAGTTTCACTGTCTTGTTACATTCATTATTAAACAAAAATTAAAATAGTCCTCTGTGACATTAAAATATATCATAAAAATGAAAGCATAGTAATAAATAAATTACTAGTAGTTGAAGATAAGATAATAGAATTGTTAATACTAGGACTTTTTTGAGTTTTTAAGCAACTTATTTTAAACCAAATTGACATTACTTATAATGTATTTTAATTTAAATTCTAAATTGATTTAATTCTAAGTTAAAAGAATCTGAACTAAAGAAGCTTTATTTTTGCTATTTATCACAAGAATATTCTCACCTCTGTCCTTAGGACTGGATCAATCACCACAGCTAGTCAAGTGTAGGAATGTTTTATCTACATATCACCCATAGCTAATAAAAAATTGGCTCTCACTAAATATCTGGGAGAATAATGTCCATAATTCAATATTAAATTCTAGAACTACTGAGACAGTTTAAGTAGAGCCTTGAGTCCTGAGCACTGTGGAAATGAAGATGGTATTGAGAAAAACAGTAGAACAAGCCTTGGCTATAAGGTCTTGAGCTAGTCATTTATCCGTTTGGGGTCAGAATTTCCTAATTTGTAAAATGAAAGGGTCAGACTGGATTGTATCAAAGATTGTTTTCTGTTTTTATTTTATTTTTACTTTTTTAAGATTTTATTTATTTATTTGTTTGTTTGTTTGTTTGTTTGTTTAAAACTGTGAGTGAGAGAGCAGGAGGAGAGGCAGATGGAGGAGGAAAGGCAGATGGAGAAGGAGAGGCAGAGAATCTCAAGCAGATTCCACACTCAGTGTGGAACCCGTCATGGGGCTCCATCTCAGTACCCTGAGATCAAGACTGAGCCAAAACTAAGAGTCAGATGCTTAACCAACTGAGCCACCCAAGTGCCCCTCAAAGATTGTTTTTTTAAAATATGATTCTCCTTCAGCACTAACTTAGACTCTTGGTTTCAGTCCTCTTCTTCATGCTAATTGACATATGACATAGCGATGTTTTCTCTTTTTTTGTTTTTGTTTTGTTTTTACATAGAGCCGTGCAATTACTTATTTTCCACATTGGGTTTTGTCTTCTGCCACAGTCTTCTTTTTATTTATTTCAAAACATTTCTCCTATTCTCTAAGGTGGGTGCTGACAAGTAATGATGCAGATGCTCAACCTGTCAGACCTCACTTGTCAAGGCCACTCACTACCACTGCCAGGACCTGAGTGCCTTCTTGAAAAGCTGCGGAATCTCTCTTCAAAAGTCTGAAAAGACCTAGTCCTATCCCTGATGTCCAAGGAACCAAAGGAAAGGTGATGGAAGCTCTACACACTGCCGGTAAATATCTCGCTGGTCTTCCCTGGCAGCTTGATGCCCGTGCACGTGGCAGAGCTGTATGGAGCAAAGATGACTGCGAGCAGTGACCACACAGGAACAGGCTTTGGTCTCCCCACAGCATGGTGAGCTGTGTCCATATCATTGGTGCATGCTACTTTCTACCTTTCAATAAATACCAACATGGCTTTCAAAAGTTTCAAACTATTGCTCTTCCTTTCAATGGAAGGGGAATTCAAAAATTTCTGACATTGTAGCCTCCCTGGCCCTGACACTTATTGCAGTAGGTTTTAGAAATAGCATTAATGACCACTTCAATAGTTTTGCTATATTTCCATTCATTTATCTGCTCCACAAGTACTTCTTTGAATGTCTACCAGGTGTCAGGCCCTGTACTCACCACTGGAGATACAGAGATACAAGATAATCTCTGCCTAGGGGTTCACCATCCGGTGGAAAGCCACGCAGGTAAAGAGTCAGAGGATGCAGAGAAATACTCAAATAAATCTTGTCTATTAACTTGAAACTTGTCACCAGTTTTATGGGCTTACTAGTAAAAGGCCTCTGAACTGAAATGAACCGAGTAACAGTAAAAGATCATTACTGAATACACTGCTATGCTATTGATTAGCTCCTATTTGTCATACACATTAATGATGAAAAGCAACATGTAAGTGCTAAGTATGAGTATTTTCACCAACCAGTTAATAACTTAATTGTGACATTTGGGTTATATGTCAAGCTTCAAGCAACATTCAAACTATCACTAAAATGCAACAGCATGGCGTCATCATGTATAGCAATCCAAAGATGATAAAATTTTATGTGTTTTTATGCATTGACTATGTACAAGTCAGCAAATCTTTAACAGTAATTTGTAATAGACATAAATTGATATTGATATAATAGCTCTATATGTAAGGTAACTGTCCATTTTGTCACAGTCCACAAAATGTGCAATAATCACGAGATGCATAAAGTCTCCCTATAGGAACCAGAACCTTGGGTCAAAGAAGCACCCAACCCATCGGAATTCAACAGGGAAAGAGCTCAGAGAAAAAATTCCATGATTTCATTCCTCTTCCTCCCTAACCTCATGGGCTGAACCCAATTAAAAGTCAGAGAGCTGGGTAGACATTGAGATGGTCCATATAGGCCAGCCTCCCAGAACACAAAGTAGGGTGGAGAAGGATAAAGTGTGGAGGGACAACTGGGAGATATGCAGCACAGTAGTAGTAATAGAAATGTGGGTTGGATACTAGCACAAGTTACATGTTTATTCAGCCCATGACCAAGGTTGTGAATTTTGAGATTAAAATCAGAACAAGTATTAGTGCTGTGACCACATTCTATTAGTGACTGAAGAACCCTAAGCTAGAAAATAATTATGTCCATAATGTAATGCATATTAAAAAGATGTTAATAAACTGGGATAATAGGGTGCAATCAACAAAATAATATCTATTTGAGGAAAATAAATGTTACATTGCACATGTTACAAAATAATCTCACACACACACACACACACACACACACACACACACACACACAAGAACAGAAGTCGATGTGATAAAAGCTTGAGAGTTTTAATTGACCAGAAACACAATGGAATATTGACTTCAATCGATGAATAGAAATACAGAATCAAAACCATCAAGGGGATGAGGCCTATTGTCAGAATGAAATCAGAAAATAGGGACTGATAAACATGGTGATGATCAGAAATACGCCAAAACAGTCCTTCTGAGCCATAGCCTGTGAGCTCTGGGGCAGACATTTATCCCCACCAGAGAGGATGAGTCGGCTTTGTGTTAATCAATTAGAGCTTTTCATCATTCCACTTTCAGTTACAGTTTGAATCATGTCTTTATATAACTTTAATTTTTCCCAGGTGAGAAATTTCAGATATTTCAGAGTACTGGCAATATCCCAGTAATTTTCCATTTAAATCATATTCCTAAAAAATATCTGACACAACTCATTTATCCTGAAACTTTTTTTTCTTTTCAATTTAAGATTTTAAAATGGAATGTTTGAAAGCAGAGAATGACATGAAAAATGTTCTTGCTCATTCTTTAAACACGCAGGGGAAAAGAAAAGAAAGCTAACAAGATTTGAGCATTTGTTATGCACTACTTTACATATGTTACTGTACTGAATCCACAAAACTGTCCTATAATGTTTATAAAACTTTCCTCCATTTTATAGGTGTAAAAATCCTTGACTTATGGTGGTGCCTGGGTGGCTCAGTTGGTTAAGCGACTGCCTTTGGCTCAGGTCATGATCCCGGAGACCCGGGATCGACGCCCACATCAGGCTCCCTGCTCTGCGGGAAGCCTGCTTCTCCCTCCCTCACTCCCACTCCTTGTGTTCCCTCTCTGGCTATGTTTCTCTCTGTCAAATAAATTTAAAAAATCTTAAAAAAAAAAATCCTTGACTTAAAGAGGTAAATAAATTAACCTATCTGTAAACAGCAGGATTCAAACCCAAGACAAATAATTTGTTTGTTTCAATATGTGATGTTTCAAACTTTATTTCTCTTTGTAAGTCCCCATTACGATTTTGCTCTAATTAGCTTGCATGAACCATAACTGGGAGACAAAACACAGAAGATATTCAGAAATGTTCAGCTGAGTAATAATCAATAGTGGAGAACAGCAATGAAGTTCATAAGACCTTAGGCTGACCAACCTCTCATCAAGCTAGCATTTGTCAATGCCAAGTTGCTCCACTCATACATTTCTATTTCCAGCCCGGGTGTTTACATAACTGGCAGGCAGATCATATTATATCATCTGTAGTCACGTGTCTTCACCCATCCATACAGAACATTCTAAATTGCTAAATAAATTCTAAGGGGACAATGGAATGATACTTAGTATAAGCCATATTAATGAGTTGTTATTTACAATCATATGTAAGCTACGCCAAATCTTTTCTGGATCACCAGTGAAAAAACTTTTGTGCTACATTGCAATAGCCCAGATTTATTTGAAAAATACACTGCCTTTATTTTTTAAAGTGTTTGGGCAACATTAAAGCAATTGATAAAAAACTCACTGCAAATCACACACTTGAAGAAATAACGAGAACTTCCACCAGATCATTCTTGGCCAACCCAATTCAAACATCGGAGGAAGTCATACAACTGCATTTTTATTTCATTTATGTATTTACTTGCTTACTTACTTACTTTACTTATTTATAGACAGTGAGAAAACACAAGCAGGGGGAGCCACAGAGGGAGAGGGAGAAACAAGCTCCCTACTGAGCAGGGAGCCCAACCATGTGAGCCACCCAGCCATCCCTCAACTGCATTTTTAAAGGATGTGTACCATGGCTTGCACTTTTTCAGATCCTGAGTTTTCAAGGAGTTTGAATTTTGAGCCTCTTGGGGATGCACATTGACTTACCGAGGTCCATTCAGTTTTCTCTGGGCCAGGCAAAAAAAAAAAAAAGAAAGAAAGAAAGAAAAAAAAACAACAACAGTCTTCCTGCACAGGAAGCCAAATTCACTCCCTGGGGACACCAAGAATTTGTTCCCCCAGGGCAGCACTTAGCCCCAGCCTGACTGACTGGCTGCAATGCTTGTTTTCAGTCATCAAGATACAACACTGAGTTACTCTATTGTCGTGAACCTCTTGTGCCTTTGGGAGAGAATTATAGTCTGCCTTCCAACCACATGACCCAGAGCTTCAGTCACAAAGCTGCTAATGTTGATCATATGACAGATAACTCAACCACCCTATTAAATGCCTCAGAGGAGTCCATTCAGAAGATAGAGCCAAAAAGAAGAGAGATGAAGAGTGAGTGCTCCCACCTGCTTCTGGCCCTTGCCACTCACAGCTCCTTGGTGTGCAGGAGGCAGCCCTCAGTCACTTCAGACTGTCTTGATGAGGGAGATACTCACGCTGTTTGACTTTATTACAGCCGAGCCAAAGCAAATGCACAGGCACTGCTTCCTTACATGTCTATATTTCACTTAAACTGGGATAAAGCAAAGAAACTGGAATATTGTCTCATCATGCATTCTAAATCAGCCAGGGTAGAAAATAATGGGGAGTTAATCAGATCACTGAAACTCTAATTCACTTGGTATTGATCGGGCAGATTCCTAATGGGACGGCAGACCAATTTCAAATTACAGTAAGCTGACTTGTCCTGGAATACCAATGACCAGGCTGGAGGATGAGCCAAGAGGACCATGAGCTCTGCTCTCCTGATGCTCCCGTCTGGCTGGCAGGCATGAATGCATAATCCGGTGCGGCATTTAGCTAATTAATAGCAGATTGATGAAAGGTTTCGTTTTGAAAGCAACCATCTCACTTGGATAAATGTGGGACCAGAGCCCCACAGGCCTGAGTAGTCAGATCCTTGGAAGGTAGGTATACAATGAAAGCTAATGGAAAGTAATGCAATTAACTCAGGCTTTTAATTATATTAATCAGTGACTTCATAGGAGCCCACTGCATACAGAATGCACTCCTTAACTCACTGCTAGCACTTTTTGATTCATGTCTGAACCAAACTTAAACAGCAATTTGGAAAAAGATGCAGGCATATTTTATATTAGTTCATTTTCCCCATGGCTAGAAGTTATTCTGCTATAGAGGAATAAAAAGGAGAAAGGGGTGGGGAAGAAAGAAGAGGGGGAAAGAATGAGCATTTTCGAAAGAAGAAGTGAGCTGGAAATTGGTTTTAGTAAGACTGGTTGTTCCTTTTTACTTTCTTCCACTTTTAGATTATTTGGCCAGCATGTGTAAATAAATGACCATTGTATTCACATGTAGTGAGAGCAGCCTAAAAACCAAACAGATTAATTTTAAGAATTAACATTTTAGAAACAACCTGCTGCACTACTAGGTAAAATACTCAAACTAATGAATTTGTTGTCACTAACAATAACTTCTTGGCTTAGTTCCCTTATTTAATCATCTTTCCCTCTCTCCTTTGTGCATCTGTGTAGTGTGTGTGTGTGTGTGTGTGTGTGTGTGTGTGTGTGTGTACACGCATGCAGGACCTGTGAGGCAGGAACCCCAGAAGTCATAGCTCCAAGCAGACATCTGATGGAGGGATCCATGGTGAACACCTTCCGTCCAGTGAGCCCCAGACTCTAAGCCTCATACAGATAGATGGACTCTAGACTTCTTGCAAAGAAAACAAAGTCATATTGTTCTGCCTTTTTTTCCCCCCAATCTCCTGACATAGCCCTCAGGTAACTTGCTTCAGTAAGTGAAACCAGACTTCTATTTTCTTTTTGCACTTCCTTTATTTTTAATTTAAATTCAGTTAGCCAACATATAGTACCTCATTAGTATTTTTTTTAGCTCTAAGATGGTTTTATTTTTTTATAACATTCAGTTAGCTAGAATATAGTATACCATTGTTTTTGATGTAGTGCTCGTTGATTCATTAGTTGTGTATAACACCCAGTTCTCATAACAATACTTGCCTTCCTTAATACCTATCACCTAGTCACCCCATCCCCTCACTACACCACCATCCCTTCTGGAACTCTCAGTTTGTTTCCCGGAGTCCAGAGTCTCTCGTGGTTTGTCTCCCTCTCTGATTTCTTCCCATTCAATTCAACAAAAACTCTCCAAATTATCCCCATGCACACTGAAGTTTGAGAACCCCTGAGCTAGATCACTCAATGGCTTCAGGGCATTTCTCTGAGGATCCTATGAACTGGTGGTTTCCCTTGAACTAGGAACCAAAATGCATTGAAAAGTCTAAGAAAATGGATGAGCTCCTTGGATGAGGAAAGGGACAAAGCTGCTAGCATTATGAAAGTGAGAAAATATGAAGCAAGCACAAAGGCTCTACAACTGACTTTAGGATCACATAGCCAATTCAAAGATGACACTCAGATGTTTGTCTAGAATAATAGATGGGGCAAGTCTGCTTATACTCAGGGTACAATCAGCCTTATCAATGAGCAGCTGGATATACAGCAAGCAAAATCAAAAGAACATTCTAGCTGACATAAGTGCCTAGCCCAATGCTTGGTTTTCACTACCTGGTCTATACATGATGCTGTGGTGATGGCCATTCAGAGTCAAGCAAAAGAAAAAGATGTTATGGAAGCTTAGTAAAAAAATTTCCAGACCAGCGCAGGATGGTCTGAAACACAGGAGAATAATTTCTAAAGGTAGGAGAGACATGCAAAAGAACAAGGGCTTTCAGCTCTCAGCTAGGCAAGGAGGGGCAAGGAGGCATTGACAAGGGCAGCAAGAATAGCTGATGCCATTAGAAGCTAACCCCACAAGGGCCTTTGTCATAGAGCAAAGCAGAGGAACTAAGTGGGTGGGAAAAGTAGGGTGCAGAGCCTAGAAAGGACCGAAGTGGCTCTGGAGTGGTACCAACCCACAGCTTGCCAGGGCTACAGCAGAAATTCCACCTAGATGGGCAGATTTTAGAGGCTTCCCACACCAGATGCGTCTGCAATTGCAGCAAAGAAATCAAGGGTTGGACTGTGGACCGGAAACACTCACTACAAAGACTTGAGAAGCTTTCATAATGCTGTGGTTTGTCCCTATTTGTCTATTTCTTCATTATGATTAAAAGTAAAACTATAAAATGAAAAAGTCCAGTATAGTTACAGTGGAATATGACAAGGAGGGAGAAAATAATTCGTCCATTTTGTGGTCAAACTGAAATATGGGTGGGAACAGCTTGTCATGGGGAATGTCTATTAAAACCTGTGACCACAGGAAAAAAGCTATAAGTGGGTAAGAAGCTGCCTAAGAACTAGTTGGCCAAAGGAGGTTTCACGGTTTTCTGATTCTGAATGATAGATCTAAAACTCTCCAAGAAAGCCTTCCCAAAATATCTTGAAACTCAAAATATGCACTTCATTCCATGGATTTAGGGAAAATGAGTGTCTTTCTCTCAACACAGAGGTTAGGAGAAGCTCTTGTTGGAAGAATTCAGTTGATCAATTTAAGACCTTCTTAGAAACATCAGACTGAAGAACTCAGGCTCTAAGTTGTTAAAAGATAAACTGAAGTCCCAGACCAGTATAATTCTCGAAATAAAGCTTTGCTTAACCTTCAAAAAAAAAAAAAAAAGATAAACTGAAGCATATTAAGAAATTGAAGAGCTTATTTGAGCAAAAATCCATTTGAATCAGGCAGCACCAGATGGGAACTGGTTGGAGTGTTCTACCAACAGGAGTTGGGAGCAAGACTTTACAGAGAAGTGGAAGCAAAGCAAAAACATTGGTTGAAGCAGTTGCATTCTTTGGGAAAATCTAACTCGCCATTTGTGATGAGTTGTTCTTAGGTTTTAATTTCTTAGCTTTGAAGCATTTAGAGGCTTTGGTTTTGGCTTGGTTATGTAGGTTGCTAAGGCAGTAAAGCCACCTGAGTCTAATGGCCTCTCTGTTCAATTAATTTAACAAGGAAAACCTAGAAACCCCTCCATAACTTTTGCTAAATGTACCTAACTAAAATGGTAAAGACAGTATAAACACATTGTTTTTTTTTTCCCAAGCTTAGATGATTAATTATTTATATTTATCTCAAATCTTTTTTCTCTTACCTTGAAACTTTCCAAGATCTCTCTCCCAAATTACAATAAAATACTGAAAATTAGCTTTTGATTTCGTTTACTGCAGCCTGTATTCTTATACTGCTGGAGGGAGCCCTTCTTAGATTCTCTCCCACCACCGCCCAGCTCCTCCCACTCCCACTTCTACCTGTCAAACACCGTAGATCTTTATCTACTTTTCACAACACAAACCCTAATGATTTTCTCATTTTTTTCTTTGTCGTATGAATCTTAGATTCATCAACAAAAACCAAACTCCTGAGGTGCATGGATGGCTCAGTCGGTTAAGCATCTGCCTTCAGCTCAGGTCATGATCCCAGGGTCCTGAAATTGAGCCCCATGTCTGGCTCCCTGTTCAGCCAGAATCTGCTTCTCTCTCCCTCTGCTGCTCCTTCCTCCCTGCTCTTGCTCTCTCGTGCTCTCTCTCCCTCTCAAATAAATTTTCAAGAAAAAATCTTTAAAAAAAAACCCTCCTGGCTCAACTTTGAGAAAGACCCTACAATGACCACCCTCCTTGTTCTCCCAACCAGAGCACAATTCACGCTCACCCTAGAGTATACCGTACTTAAGAGCCATACAACTTTAGCCTAATTTATAAGTATTTACAGTTTGTTTTTATGGGGTAGTATGTAATGTTAGTAATATGATGTTAAAACACCAAGAGAGAAACTCTAACTCTGAGATTGCTGTAAATATGTTTCAGTGAGACTTGGCACAAGGTGACTACTTGAACAGGGAGCAACACCAGAAGAGCAAGTTAAAGCAAGAGTCCCAGAGGTCTATGAACTCTAGTGCATCTCAATCCAAGATCTTGCACGAGCAGAAGGAATATAGAAACAAATGCATATATACTGCAGTGTCCTGGGTCCCTGTCATGGGGAGGAAGTAGAAGGGAAGATAACTGCATCACTTCCTACTTTCTTTCTCCTCTTCCAGACAATGGCTTCAACTTTTCAGCAAGAGGAAGTCTTAATTGCCATGCGTCTCTTAATCACATAGTATTCAGCATCTCACGCATAGAGAAAAGGGATTCTGGGAAAAAGAAAAAAAAATTCTCCTCCATCTTCTTCCTGCTTCTCTTTGTGAGACAAAAATAGAATGATTACCACCATATAGTATGTTTCTTTATGAACATCATGAACCTACGAAACTATCTTCTCACTTTAGAAAAGTTATTTTTCTCCACTTGATTGCCTCTGACTTTGTCCTTTTCCATTCTCCTGTTGCAGGGAAATCCACTACATACTTCTCCACACCCCTCTAGTAAATACATTCTTTTACTGAGTCTACTGTGAGTTACTACTATGAGTGATTTGCCAAACTGGTTCTTTAGTTACATTCCCACATGGTCAGTGCCTCTCCCAAAATAAATGATTTTAGAACATCTGAATATTTGCTGGTAGCAGTGTAGGTTTTAACAGTACAAAGGAGATTCCAGTAGCTAACACAGACATTCTGGAGTAAACAATTAGGCACTGATTCAACAGAGACAAGAATTCATTTTTTTAATAAGAAACTGTACACTGATGTTAAAGATATAATGTAAAATGGTAAAAGGTAACAAAGTAGTAGAAAAGGTATAATTCATAGAACACACAGAGTGCATAAAAAAGGGTAAACAAGCAGGCTTCAACTCGAATCCTAGGTCAGCCAATAACTTCTCAGCTGTTACACATTCTCTCTGTTATTAAGGGAGTACTCTTAATATTATATTTTAATCTGGAATTCAAGGGTCCGCAAGTGAATTATGTCTCTGATGAAGCCATCAATAGGTAATTTCACCATGTCCCAGAGCACCCAGAAAGTAAGAACATAACAGGAATTCATTTATAATATTCAGGTTACTATTACCCAGTCTCTCTCTTCTCCAGTGTCAGTTACGAAGCAGAAAGTCATCACCCGAGTTCTTCTTTTATCAACCATGCCTACAGGAATAGTGTGTTTATCAAAATCCATATTATCCAGTGAGGTAACCCTTCAATTGGTCCATGGCCATTAAACTCTGAAGATTTTGAAATCATGGCAATATACTGTATTAGTCAGCATAAACTATGTTTACTGTAGTACAAAATAAGCCCCCCAATCTCAGTAGATTAAGATGACAAAAGCTCAATTTTTGCTTGTGTACATATCTAAAGCAATTTGGCAAAGGGGTTCCATCCTAAGTAGTCACAGGGTGTCCCTGGCTGAGAGCAACTCCATCTTTTTGTGACACTGCCATCTCGACATGTGGCTCCTATCCTGCTGAGGCAGAAAGCAAGAGAGCTTGAGAGTCGTGCAGGGGCTTGTTCCCGTGAACATGCCAGTTCTACTACCTGGAGTGAACCAATTACAAGGCTCCAGCTAATTGCAAAGGATCTAAGAGGAGTAGATTTCTGAGTGCCTAGAAAAGAATAATAATTCCACCATCCATGTATGGTATTGGATTCACCTAAATAATATTTAATAAAGAAAACTCATCTACTTATAGATGTTTTTAGTATGTCCTCTATGGTAATCAGTTTTCCAGTCTTCATTGTTTAACTTATTATAGATACTGAAATTAAAATTTTTGAATATTAATATTGATTTTTAATTAAGATATTAACATATAATAAGATCATTTATATTGAGTATACAGTTGGATGACTTTTGGTAATTACATAGACTCCTGCAGCCGTCACCACAACCAAGGCACACAACAGTTCCTTTACCTTTCATGCTACTCCTGTGCAGTCACTTCCAACCCCTATGTCACCTCTGACACCAGGTGACCATTAATCTCGTTTTAATCAATGTAATTTGGAATGCTTTGAATTTAATTTGTAGAATTTGTTTCTCTATCCAAAATCAGAAGTCTTTTGTTACCTTTTGGAATTCGGATGGGTTATTTGATAAATATGCAATGCTCCCCATTATTCAGTGTTTCCACCATGCCATTCCATAGCAGTCCCTTGCATCCAAATAAGTAAAAACATATAGCCCAACACACTTTTGGAAGGCAACATTCTGGGGACTTATTTATTTAGAATAGGCCCATTGGCTTATCCTATCACACACCTCTCTTACGGTATTGAATAGAAGTATTCCTTCTTCTTTGTGTCTAAAACACAATCAAAATTGAGCTAAGAAAAATAAACAGGGGAAGTTTGTAGGAGATCTTCCAAAGTTGCTTTCAGACATAAAGAAAAACTGTTGTCTATATTGATGGCAATAGTTAGGGATGGATCAACACATGTGATTCTGTGTATGTCTGTGTGTGTGTTGAGGGTCACTACAGGGAGCTATGACAAAGGATTCATTGCACTGATAAAAATTCCCTTTCCTCCTCCCTCATCACAGAGCTGTGACAGGGGATCACAGTAAATCCAGCCTTGAGAAATGAGCTGTGTCAGCCCTCCAGTCAGTGGGCATGGCAACAGGAGGCTGTCAAAGCCCCTGAGACCAGGTAAGTTACCCATCCCTTTCAAACCCAATTGCAATTTGTTCTTCCCATCTTGTAGGGAGAGGAAGAGTTGTCAGGAAGGGATTTGCCACAGGGCTTTTGGACAAGCACAGTAGTGGATGGTGGCTTTGGATGAGGGCACTGTAATGGCAGTCGACAGGGAAATTGCTGAACCAGCACAAGAGCAAAGGGCGCAAGTAATACAATGCCATCGTATGCTTCCTTGAAAGAGGGAGACGGCAGCTGTTTATGTTCTTGGAGAATCCGATAACTTGGGGCAGAGTCCAGACGGTGTTGGTAAAGGAGTAAGGCATGAGAAGGAAGTGTCCTCTAGCTTTAAGTGAAGGTCAGTGTGTGGATATTCACTAATACTCCCAGCACTGTCTCCTAGAAGCTTTCGTGGAAATCCTACCTTTCTGTCAGCAGCATTGCCAGTCTGAATGACATTCCATCCTGATTGAAGTATTCATCTTTTCCTTCAATAGTTCAACAAATATTTAGTGAGTACCTGCTCTCTGCAAGGCAAAATACATCTAGAGATGACAGCCACAACCAATAGTTGCGTTGTGCCAGGAAACACCATAACAATATTATAATAATATAAAATAGTAACATGGAATAATATTCTTTGCCTTCACCTCCCGCTTCCTTTTTCCTCCCCTTGCCTGCTACAAAATTACTCCACTTCACTTTTTCCATCTTTACCATTCCTGAGAACCTCCACCACAGCTTCTACTCATGATGTGTTCTAGACGAGCACTGTACAAAGGATTTTGTGCAAGGTTGGAAATATTTTATTTCTACACTATCCAACAGAAGACTATCCATTACCCACATGTGACTACCAAGTGATACTGGAACACTGAATTTTTTATTCTAATTCATTCAAATTTAAATAGCCACAGGGGGAGCTAGTGGTTACTGCATTGAACATCACTGTTCTGGACATTTTTCTACTTCCCCATCTTTGTTTTCCCAATACTCACCTCGTCTATTTTCTTCTACATAGCAACAAGTTAATATGTTAACTTGTTATTATTAATGCATTAAGGAGTGTTTCAACGAAGGGCCACAATACCCTCTTCGGTACTGTACTGGGTTAGATGGCATCATCCTCCAAATGTATGCCTTTTCTGGAACCTCAGATTGTGATCTTATTTAAAAATAATTTCTTGAAGATGTAATTAAGATGAGGTTATACTGGAGTGGAGAGAGCCTTCAATCCAATCTGACTGGTATCCTTAAAAGAAGAGGAGAAAACATAAAAAGACAAAGAATGAGCACCATGTAATGACTGAGGCTGAGATTGGAGTGATGGGTCTCTAAACCAAGGGACACTAAGGATTGTGGGCAATACCAGAGCTAGGAGAAAGGCATGGAGCATATTCTCCCCTAGAGCCTTCAGGAAGAGCATGGCACTGCTGACACCTCATTTTTGTTCCTCTATCTTCCAGAGACAATTAATTTTTGTTGTTTTAAGCCACCTAATCTGTGTCAATTTGTGATGGCAGCCCCAGGAAGCTAATCAGGTACTTAGACATCTCACCTGTCTTCACCTGATGTCATTTAGTAAGGGCTTTATGGTCTTAAATTTGACACCAAATTTATTAATAGTGAAGGTAGAAGACCGACCCATGGTAGAATGACCCTAGGTCACCAGGATACTTAGCAATAGTGAAGGCCAGATGGTGTCTTGATAAAATGAAAGCTTCCCATTTCTTCCCATCTAAGTTTTCTTTCTAACAGAACTTCACCTCAGATGTCTGCTTTGCATAAGTATGTAAGACTTCTTTTTATATCAAACATGTGACTTAAGTTTTAGAAGGAAGCCTGGCTTCTGTCTGTGGCCCATTACTAAGCTAAGGCTGTGATGATCACATTAAGAAAATAAAGCATCCTTCATCCAGAGAAAAAGCATGGCAAATAATGATGCATTATTCCTAAAATGGAACATTCCTATAGCATCTTCCCTAAAATTCATGGAAATACATGCACATGTACGTGTGTGGATATTAAGTGTAAGCACAAATGCATGTATAAATGTGGATGTGTCAGTGTATGTGTACATCACGGAAGTGAAAGCTATTTTCCATTGATGACTGAGTGTTCTTTGAGGAAGCTGGAGTCCCATAACACCAAGAGTAAGCCACAGACCTACCTCTCAAAGAGACAACCTTTGGTAAGTAAAGTACAAAATAAAGTCCATTTTGAGGACACCATGAAGATGAACTAGAACTGATCTGAAGGAGAGGTAAAGGTCTGCAGACCCACAGTTGTGCACCCATCCACACCCCTGCTGAGGAGACCAACAGTTTAGAGCAAATCCATATCCAGCATACCACAGTCTACTCCTCTCCTACAGAGCCTTGGCTTGTTTCCATAAACATGTTTTAATGCCATATTGTTCAGTCACATATGTCCACTTTATGGGTTTTCAACATGCAGGAAATATAGAATATTTTACAGACCAATTTTTTGGTTTTGTTTTTTATTTGTTTTTACATCAGAGAGATCTCAAGAGATAGTGATGGACCCAGTGAGGAAAACCAGAGATTTGCCAGAACCCAGATAAGTAGGTTGAGAAAGACACTAGAGACCTCTCTCTAAGGAGGCTACACTTAGGATAAAGAAACAGCTGTTTTTATTTATAGAGAGAGAGGCAGTGGAGGAATGAAAACCTTCTCCTATGGCAGGAAAGACCTTATTAGACCATAATTGATGGGATCCAAGAAAGGTTGCAGAGAATGCCACTGCATCTCAGAGGGTTTCGTGGTGCTCCCATAAGTTTTACTGATGGCATTGATCCCAGTCCTGGAGCCGATGTTTGTGGGAGCTGCATTGTTAGGCTTCAGTGGATTCCTACTCTTCTCCAGAAAGCTATATATCAGCTATAAAGTGTTATTGATAAATGTTGGAGCCCCATTTCTAGTGTTTTTAGAGCTTGTACAGCCTGAAAACATCCCATATTGTGCCAAATACTGAAAAAAAAACAGACAACCTGACCAGTTTGTTCACAGCTACTGGGAGCTTGACAAACGGCAGGATACCAGCCTCCCAGAAAAAAAGATCAACTATCCACACATTGGCTCATACACATTGGCCCCATGCAGTGCTTTTATTTCAACCCTCTAATAAGCATCAGCACGCTCTACAAGGGAACTTGGGCATGGTTACTTGTCTGCCTTTGGGGGGTTCAATAGCCAACCGTTCTGCTCTTATCAGAGTCCTGTTGTTGACCTGCCAGTGACCTAAAAAGAGATTTTTCTTTTTTTTTAAAGATTTTATTTATTTATTTGATAGAGAAAGATCACAAGTAGGCAGAGAGAGAGGAGGAAGCAGGCTCCCTGCTGATCAGAGAGCCCGATGCGGGCCTCCATCCCAGGACCCTGAGATCATGACCTGAGCTGAAGGCATAGGCTTTAACCCACTGAGCCACCCAGGCGCCCAAAAGAGATTTTTCAAGAGAGTAATTGTATTGTAGACTGAGAAATACCTATAATTTTAGTTGGAGGTGCAGGGATTTGATGAAGAATGATACGAAGAAAGTGAATGTAGGGGAGAAAATTGTATGTCCTGGAAGGCTCTGATTTTTATTCAGAAGACAATGTGTATTGATTCTGTATAAAGGCAGGGAAACTGGTCTTTTACTGTGTGTGACTAAGATATATAAGGCTCTTTTAATGCGTATTTCAACACTATGATTGCATGGTTCAAAGAAGAACCAATACACTCCCAGTAATACGAGGATGGTGAAGATCTGCACCTGTATGTGTGTTTATGTAACAGGACCCTGGTCAACATTCTGCTTTAGTAGTTTTTTTTTTTTTTAACCTATTGAGGTTTTAGCTATGAGTTAGGCATTTGGCCTATGAAGTCCTATTTTCTAATAAATACGCCCTTATCTCTCAACTCCACATGAGGGACACATTTTTAAGTCACTAAATTAAAAAATTCTCCATTTTCATGACTTGGATTTATTTAACTTATCATTCTTCTTAAAACCTTTTAACTTCTGTCATTGAAAATCTAAATCACAGACCTGAAAATGATGGGATCTTAGTATATAAACAATTGAGACACTTTAGTACTAAAAATGGGGTAAGGCGCACAATCAATATATACCAATGTATATTAAAGTGTTTTTTTTAAATCTTTTTATTGGAGGGCACCTGGGTGGCTCAGTCGGTTAAATCTCTGCCTTTGACTCAGGTCATGAACCCAGAGTCCCAAGATTCTGCTTCTCCCTCTGACCCTCCCCCCTCTCTTGTGCTTTCTCTCTCTGTCTCAAAAAAGTAAATAAAATCTTTTAAAAAAACTCTTTATTGGAAAGAATCATATACATTATAAATAGCAACAGAAGGAATTTAGAACTCCTTATTTGCTGAGGAAAATAATGAAAATACTAGTACTATAATTTTGTTCCTTAGAATATGTGAATGTTTTGAAAATGGAATTTGGCTTCCAGGATGTTTTAGTATATCATATAATATTTACTACCCTTAGGTTCGCATTTCAAAAAGTAGTAGGGTATCTAAGATTGTTGTTTAATAAGCATGCCAATTATTTATTAAGGTTAATGGAGATGCAAGCACAGTTTAAGAACAAATTGCAATTACTTGTTATGACTGAATTTATGATTGCACCAGATTTGAAGGCAGAGTAATTGCAAGTCAAACATCACAGCTTGAAAAGTGTAGGTGATGTATTAACAGCTGATCAGATAAATAGCCAAGAAGTAATAGGAACAGTCCTTAAGAGCAAGAACCCATTGACACCACAGGTGAGTGGGTGGCTCAGAGGGTTAAACCTCTGTCTTTGGCTCAGGTCATGACCTCAGGGTCCTGGGCTTGAGCCCAGCATTGGGGTCCCTGCAAGGAGCCTGATTCCCCTTCTTTCCCTGCCTGCCTCTCTGCCTATTTGTGATCTCTCTGTCTGTCAAATAAATAGAATCTTAAAAAAAAAAAAAAATCCGTTGACACCAGACATACCTAGATCTGAGCCCCATGTTCTGCCACCTAGTGGTTGTGTGAAGAGAGACTCAGTTTTCTTACCCCATAAATGGGGATAACATTTCCAAGAGGTTGTTTTTGTGTGTGTAAGCATCAAATAAAATAAGCTATGTAATGTACTTATCACTGTGTATAACACAGAGCAAATACTCAGTACTTTGTAACTAGCATTTTTAAATAATATTTATGACAAATATAACATGAAGACTATCTCTAGGTATAGGAAATAAACTTCAGGGACTGATGGGTAATGAAACAAACAGCTTAGCCAGAATCACTGGAAGTTATAGGAAGGAGGAAGGACCAACCACAGAGGAGTGCAAGCCAACTGAAAGGCGGGGTTAAACTGATAAATCGTCCATGGAATACCACACACATATTCCAAACTTTCGCTCCTCAAGCCACTTCAATTTTAGTGGACAAGGTTTTCAAAATTCAGTGAAGGTTTTTGTTATAATTGCCAACATAAAGCATATCCATCTTTCTTACCTAATTCTTCCCTTCACTCTTAATAAAGAGAACATGACTTCACCTCCCCTCTCCAAAAGTACACTAACTTTGGAGGAATGTTGGAAAAGTTGGTTAAGGAATATCTTAATTGAAAGTGTTAATTGACTTTCAAAGGAGTCACTTTGGGAAAGAAAGTTCCAAGTGCAAAAAGCTGCCATCTTTTAAGAATACCCAGGTAAACTTAGAATTATTTAGTCTCGAAAACCGTTTCATACAAAATTACCAATTACCTCCTGAGGCGAACCCAGTGGACATTTAATCCCTACCCTGCCTGACTCGATGTGACATTTAGTGCATGCTATCTCTAAAACATTGCTACTTGCTCCAACACTGCTTTCTTGGCCTTCTTCTTTAAATCTCCTTATCATTACTATGCTTGTTTTTTCTCAAGATTTTGTCCTCTGCCTCAATTTTATTACTTCTAAGTATTATTTCTCCTAAGGAAATCTTAACTATGCCGATCACTTTGACTCATATGTTGACAGGTTCCAAATATGTAATTCCTTTGCCTGAATTCCAAATACATATTCCTGGTTTTCTTTGGACTTCTATATCTAGCACATTGGCACTGTGTGAAAAAAAGTATTCTCCTCTTATTGTTTATGTTAACTTTATTGTCTAGTGTACTGTTATGGAATAATCATACTTTGAGTATAGAGGGTCAGTAACCATAGTCCTAACAACCAGCCATGAGTGAAGCCAGTCTCCCAGACAAGAAACCAGAATTCCAGGGGGGAGGGTCAGTTTGAAATTTTTTTTCTGGACTTTGGACTAGAAAAAAAAAAAAGTGTTTCCAAGAACTAGTTCTTATAAAGGGCTAGTAGCCAAAATCTATAACGAACTTCTCAAACTCAACACCTAAAGAACAAATAATCCAATCAAGAAATGGGCAGAAGACACGAACAGACATTTCTCCAAAGAACACTTCCAAGTGGCCAACAGGCATATGAAAAAAGGCTCAACATTCCTTATCATCAGGGAAATACAAATCAAAACCACGGTGAGATACCGCCTCACACCAGTCAGAATGGCTAAAATTAACCAGTCAGGAAACAACAGGTGTTGGCGAGGATATGGAGAAAGGGAACCCTCCTACACTGTTGGTGATAATGCAAGCTGGAAAACAGTATGGAGGTTCCTCAAAAAGTTGAAAATAGCAGCAATTGTACTATTGGGTATCTAAAGACACAAATGTAGTGATCCAGAGGGGCACATGCACCCTGATGTTTATAGCGGCAGTGTCCACAATAGCCAAACTATTGAAAGAACCTAGACATGAATCAATACTATGCAGCCATCAAAAATGAAATCTTGCCATTTGCAATGACGTGGTTGGAACTAGAGGTATTAGGCTAAGAGAAATAAGTAAATCAGAGAAAGACAATTATTATATGATCTCTCTGATACGAGGAATTTGAGAGGCAGGGCAGGGGGGTCATGGGAGGTAGGGAAGGAAAGAATGAAACAAGATGGGATCAGGAGGGAAACAAACCATAAGTGACTCTTAATCTCAGGAAACAAACTGAGGGTTGCGCAGGGGTGGGGAGGAGGGATAGTGTGGCTGAGTGATGCTGGGGAGGCTATGTGCTATGGTGAGTGCTGTGAATTGTGTAAGACTGATGATTCACAGACCTGTATCCATGAGGCAAATAATGCATCATATGTTAATAAAAAAAAAAAAAGAGCTAGTTCTTGGGGGATGGAAATCACAATGCGGTCTGTCAGGTAAAAATAAGTTAGCAGCTAGAAAAACAAGATGTCAGGAAAATTTTAAGTGAAGATTCACCTGTCCTCTATGACTAGAGGTAGTTGTTTTAGAAGATAAAGTATATATTGAAGCAAGAGCTACAACCTGGGAACAAGTCAGGGATGATGGGATTTAAAAAAAAAAAAAAAACACTTCTTTTTTGTTGTTGTTTTTTATTTTAATTTATTTTTTTATTTTATGTTTTTTCAGTGTTCCAAGATTCATTGCCCATTCCCCACACCCAGTGCTCCATGCCATAGGTGCCCTCAGTACCCACCACCAGGCTTCCCCATCCCCCCCACCTCCTCCCTCCAAGTCCCTCAGTTTGTTTCTGTGTCCAAAGTCTCTCTTGTTTCATTTCTCTCCCTGAATTACCCCACTTCCCATTTACTTTACTTCTCCTACTGTCCTTTATATTACCCCTTATGCACCGCAAGTAAATGAAACCATGTGATATTTGACTTTCTCTACTTGGCTTATTTCACTCAGCATAATCTCTTCCAATCCAGTCCATGTTGCTACAAAAGTTGGATATTCATCCTTTCTAATGGAGGCGTAGTATTCCATTGTATATATGGCCCACATCTTCTTTCTCCATTCATCTGTTGATGGGCACCGTGGCTCTTTCCACAGTTTGGCGATTGTGGCCATTGCTGCAATGAACATTGAAAACCCTTCTTTTTTAACATCAACTTTCTAAATTCTCTTTATTTTCCTTTTGTTTTTACTATTTAGTTACCCTCATTTTTAAAACCAAGACTTTCTCATCTTGGTTAGAGGTAACCAAGAATAAGAGTTTATTTATGCCTGGGTAGAAGATTTACCAGGGTTCCTGACCCAAAGGAGGCAGAGAGTTTCAACACGAGAAAACTCCATGACAAGGTCAAGTAGGCTCTATAAGCCAGGTCAACTCCATAAGGTAAAACTCAAGATTAAGTCAGAACAATTCGGAAAGAAGCCACTCTGGGCCTAAAATTCTTTCACTTCTCATACTTGCTACCACAGGGGAGGCTCTGGCCTTGCGTTACATTAAGGAGCCTGTTCTTTTATACCTAACATTCAAAAAATCCAAATTACTTGCTGCTCCTGATTACCAATTCCTCAACTCTGTTTCTCATGTCTTCATTAATCCTGTTATATGACTTCTCTGAACTTGCTTTCTCATTGGTAAAATTTCAGTATTAATACATGATGTAACTACTTCTCAGGAATTACTCTAAGCAGGCGGGGTCTTAATCTGCACTCTTTCAACCATGTCACCCCAGTAATGTCAAAAGCAACAATCCAGTTCAGATATATTTTTTCAAGGGTCTCTAAAAGTATTCCAGCTCCACCTGTCTATTCTCTTTTACCATTATATTACATTGAACAGTCTTATTTTTATTCTTTTTATAAGTATTCTGGCCTTCTAGATTTCTATTCAGCTGTCATAAATTCATGGAGCAGAAAATACATCCTTTCCTTTATATATAACTTCCCACTTACATGGTCTTAATAAATTAGTGTTGATTCTCTATCTGCCTTTTTCAAGTCCAAATGCTTAATTTTAAAGTATTTAAAGACTGGGCCCATATTACCTTATATGCTCTACCAGCCAACCTCTTATTCACCCAAAATAAGCTTCAAAGTTCATAACATTTTTGTGTTTGTGTCTTCATGGACCTAAGATATATCCTAATTCTCTAGTAATTTGCTAAGAGAGAGTTAGTGAGGATTAGTGAGAGTCCCTTCATGAGTTCTAGAGAAGGAGATATTCTATAAATGTAAATACTACAAAGCATTTTCTTGTTGTGATTATGTCTAAATTCGCCTTTGTATCTGTGTTCATAACATCATGTAAAACATATAAAGAAAGAAAAGTAGCTCCCTTACGTGAGTGCATAATATAATTTGCTTATTGCAAGAGAACTCAGCAAGTAGAGGAAGTTTCTTTATCCCTCCTGAGCCTTTCAATCTACACTGTGCCCAGAATACTCAGACACACACACACACACACACGCACGCACACACACACACACACACAGAGTATTGATTTCCAGAATTTCTCCATGGAATGCCAAAAATAATAAACAAAAAATAAATCAAAAGCAACAGCCTCTTTCCATTACATATTAAATATCTTCCCTGTGAAGTTAGGACAAATAGAGATGTATATAGAGAGCAAAGGAAACATAAATCTAGTGTCGTAGTAATCGATTTCTGCCTTGTTCCTTTATTTCTAGTAAATAATGATCTTCAGATCTTTCATGGTGGCACTGTAGTAAAAGTCAGCCCCAAGATCCCTGAAAGTGTTTCATCTTTGATAGAGCCAATTGATGCCACTTCCTCTCCAAAATGATTTCATTCACTCATTTTACATTGTGGAGAAGAAGCAATATTTAGTAGAAGCAGAAGAAATTGACAAATGATACTCATTTTAAGAGCATTCTGTCCAGTCATGTATATGATTAATAAGACACTTTACATTGTTCTATGTCAAACCAAAAAGACTTTTCTAGAAAATGTGGTCCTTGCATATTACCATCAAGTTACTAAAAATGAAAATAAAACATTGAAATTACTAGAAAAAAATGAAAAGTCTTAAATAGTAAGTAGACCTGACTAGACCTGAGACTCAGTGCAAGCTGAAAGTCTCATCTAATGAGATAAAAGGGAAATAATTTAATCTGCTTAAATATGTGAATTCACTAAGCAAAGACCACTACTGCAATTTTATACAGACCTCCATGTTCCTTCCCATTGTTCATTTCTTAGCAAAATTCATAGGATGATGCATGATCAAGCCAGATCATTAGATTTTAGAGCACGGAGGAAGATGTCGATTTATTTATAAGATAAACAATTGATGTTGAATTCTGAATCTGGCACTTAATTATCTATATGCTTTGAAAAAAAATCATGTAACCTTTCTATATAATTAAGTAGCACAAAGATAATAGATGGAAAGTAATAGATAGCTGTCAAGCACCTATTTAAAGCATGCAATTTGTATGTCTTAGTTGGAAACCAAGATGCTTTCTGGGACCTAGAAGAAGGGATTCCAAAAGGAGGGAGAAAAAGTAACCTGGGGCAAATGCGAAGAGTTGATCCTGAAGAAAGTTTGATAGTATAATAATAAGTCCTGTAACTTGAGCCTCTTCTGTTTCATTTCATTATTATTGTTATTACTATTACTATTACTATTACTATAATTTCCTGCTGCTGATGTTGCTGCTATTTCCAAAGGCAAGAGTCTCATGAGACTAACATCATGTCCTCATGGCCTAGTCTCCAAAGCTCATATATATTTTAATAAACCCAATTATATCAATGAATCATTTACGTAACACTCATACTTTGTTTCAGCCCCTCACCTCAGAATACACACCTTTCACCTTTTATAAAGAGCTTTATTTCTCTGACATAGAGATGTAGGAACTGAGTTTTTGTGGGACCTTGTAGGTGGATGTCAAAAAGAAAATAAATGTTGAATGAATCTTATAGAGAAATCAATTGTGTCAACCACAGATTTTCTGGGTCAGCAGGTTGGATATAATAGAAGGAGTGACAGATGCCTGTGATGATGACTCCAATCAAGCCAGTTAAAAACAGCGTTTAAAAGAAACTGAAACCCTACAACTAAAAAGTTCAGAAGAAACTATGTATTTCATGCAATCAATTAAATGTATGGTGCTGTTAATAAAGAGCCCTCACAGTCATCCAAAATTCTTCCCCTGCAAAACTAAACCCATTACCTTTGGGTAACTGTACCCTAAAGTCTCCTGAAGCCCATGGACTCCAGGATATATTAAATACAACTTTACAATTCTTATGGTGAAGTGTTTTTTTCTTTTAATGAAATCTTGGTATCTGTGCCCCACACTCCCACTTTACCCCAATGGTCATTATGTGAAAGAGATGCTGCCAGTGACAATTCAATTTGCTTTTTCAAGAATGTGCAAATGCAGGCAAAGTCAACTGGGAATGATGCATCCTTTACGCAACTTTTACATTAAGAAGAAGTGAGCTCTATTGGATTACCATTGTAGAGACAAGAATGGTAAAAACTAAAAATGACATGTAACCTAATCATTACTTTGACAATAATTGTCACGAACAGAATTTCTTTATAGATTTTGGATGTAGCCTTTGAAGCAAAAAAGACTGTCGGCCTGAGCTAAAAGGATTTTTAAAAATTTAATCTTTAAGAGAAGCTCCTGAGATACAGGCTAAAAGAGTTTATAAAGGTCATAAAAAAATTAACTTATCTTGCTGACTGAAGCTTTTTTAATGCACTCTAAGTTACAAAGGAATCGCATCTGGAGCCTTTAGGCCAATGATCTACTATATTTTTCTCTCATTAGTAAGGACAGCAAAAATCTGCATTTGGATTTTTACCACCGCAATCATCTCTGATTCATTAGTCTTCATGATTGAATATGAGGAGAGCATGGAGCCACTGGTGTAGGAATATTTTGTACTTATCTCATTTGCTCACACTGCAGTTCAGGAGGCAGCCGGAATCATGAGTGGAAATGGGCCTGTTACTGGGGCTAAACACGGTTAAGAGACAGACTTCTGTCAGGTCTGTCTGGAAGAAATAAATACAATAAAAGGTTTTTAAGGCAAAGACTATTACTTATGTAAAGGAAATCATACCTCTCTTCATATGTAGCATCAAAAACAAAATGGGAGAGACCTCTGCAGACATCATTGCAGTGGGATGGAGCTCATTCAGGAGATTTGGACCCAGAACACCCAAGTGAGAGGAATTCCACCTTGTGAGTATCAGCTCCCTCGACCATAAAAGAGGGGTAAAAAAATTGGCCCTGCCCACCCCATAAGGGATGATAAGACACAGATGAACTAATGTATTTGAAAATGTTTTATTATGATCAACTTCTAGGTAAATGTTGGGCATTATCATTATGATGACCATGAAGACCATGATTATGCCAAAAAGATAGATATATAAATATTGTTATATCTCAGTTTAAATTAGCCCAGTAGACGTAGAGAGGACTTTTTAAAGTCAGGGTCCACATTTTATCCTTTATCTCAACATCAACAGTACCACGCACATATCAGATGCTTAATAAAAATTTTTCTTGTTAAGAAAAAAAAAAGATTTTATTTATTTATTTATTTTTTTTTTATTTGGTCATTCATTCATTCATTCATTCATTCGTTTTAGCAAGAGTGAGAATGCATGAGCAGGGAGAGGGGCAGAGGGAGAGGAAGAATAAGAATATCAAGCAGCCTCCATGCTAAGCACAGAGCCCCTCTCAGGTCTCTATCTCATGACCTTGAGATCATGCCCTGAGCCGAAATCAAGAGTCAGCCCCCCAACCAACTGAGCTACCCAGGTGCCCCTTAATAAATACTTTTTAAATGGATAGATAATAATCATTTTATAAGCAGATTAACTTTAATTCTCTCTGAAATTAAAAAAAAGTATCTCTCACAATGAAAAAATAAGAATCAATGTTTAAAATGTGTCTACATGATTTACATTATAGCATTAACAGATGGGAACACAAGAATGAAAGATTGCTGGAGCTTGGTGCCCAAATCCTCCATGTATTAGCCATCACATATGATTTAACCTTTTTCCTCTAATACAAAGGTGATAATAACATCAACCTCACTTGTTGACGTTAGCAGTAAAAGAGATCATCCATGCCAAGGGTTTAACATAGAGCCTGGGTCATGGTAGATTCTGAATAAAAGCTGCAAATAATCTTTTAATTGCAGTTGTCCTTTGCTATTATTATTTGACTCACCATTGTTAAAATGTGAGTTCAGCAGAGGGAGTTTCTCTGACAATTCCGTGAACAAGTAGGGCAGACAGGATGTCTGATGTCACACTGACGCTCAGGCTCTCAGGATGACAGCCTGGCTTTAATTGCAGTCTTTTGCCTCCTTCTTAGGACTGAACTGATGAACGCTTGTCAGGCCTGTTTAAAAAATAAATAAATAAAATTTTTAAAAATTTAAGATTTTTGTGACCCAGCTGTGCTACTGTTTAGGCATTTCCTCTCTCATGCTGAAGTCTTCTTTTTGCTGGAATTTTGACTGGACTGCCTCCCTCAATTTAAATTATTTTTCAAATTAAGAAACTTCCAATAAGCCAACCTTGAGAACAAGGGGGTCATGTGGGGTGCTTCTCTCAAGTAAATTGCATTCTTCTCATTTGCATTCATAACAACATCCCCTAAGAGCTAAAGATATGATATAGCTGGATGACAGAAAGTACTTTCTGTTAACAAGAAAATCTGGCGTCATTTGCTTAGCAACTTTTTTGGTTAGAGACCTTGCTAGGGCTTTTTCTCACTTCGCCTAAACTCTGATTGGATTGCAGGTTCACGGCAGCCTTATTATTTATTACAACTCATCCCACATAGAGGTCACTCTCTTCTACCCTTTTTAATCATGATGATGACAGTTGAGAATTGACATCGTGCACTATTGTGTACTGTCAAATGCATAACAAATACCTTAATCAGGCTTAAATAGCTCAAGAACCACAACTGTTTATTGCAGGTCAGAGGCAAATTTCTGGAGCTGGCAAGTGGAGATGTGAGGACATGGATTTCAATATGCTTTGCCCCAAGTGATTTTCCCCTAATTTGATCAAACAGTCGCTTCATTTTATTGGAAACCATGTCTCTTTTACAGTAGCAGTAACCTGGATCAAGTAATCTAGGTAGAGGCATTAACTAGAATTAACAACCAGATTATACTAGCTATTTCACTGGTTCATAAATTTACAAAATCAGAAACTTGGCAGACAAATGAAATATAGCCCATTTCTTTAACAGGCTGAGGAATCTTAAGAGAGAACAAGGGCATCTGTAGCACTGCTAACTACAGCTTCCACTTTTCTTTCTCTGATTTCTAAAAGCAAAGAAGAATGTTCAAAATGGAGTCTTCATTGCTTCCATAGTCACTATTTCTAGAGTTCCTACGATTTTCCCCAAACTGGAAGTAACACTCTCTAGGGCTGGTGCAGGTCAAATGTTAGAAAATGACATCCTAAGGACACTAAAGAATCACTTTTTGTCTCCCATTAAAATAGACTTATTTCAAAATCAGAAGGCAGTGATAACAGGCAGCAGTCCACATTGCCCGACAGGAAGGATTAACTACATGATACTCCATTTCAAAAACTAAAGGGTTCCTTGTTGCTCCCTCACACTCTGAAAGCAAATCCTCTGCTTCTGCTCTAAGCATGCCAGGGTGGGAGGGCATTTACTGCCGCAGCAGGACTCCTGCTGCGGCAACACTCAGCCTCTCTGACTTCACATTTATTACGCTAAATGACCGATGCACAGTTAATCACTTGGCCTGAGAGCTGGTGTGGGAGGGGGGGACGCACTGGTTTTCTCTGTGTGAGTATTGACAGGCTGGCTTAGAGATCAGCCTGCTTGGTGTTTCAGTCAATTAGAAAACACCTTAGCCATGAAGTAGACTGACTGTACTTTCAAAATAAACTTGGATTGGACTAGATGCTCTTCTGTTCCAATACGAATCTTTAAGTCATGATCAACAAGGTCAGTGTACCTGAAATTACCCATTTTCTCTACTTGGGACGTGCTAAACTCTGGCTCTCTGTAATGAGTTCTAAAAATATTAGTGGAATAATCAGAATGATAAGTGCCAAAACGTTTATGCTGATTTTATAACCACAGCAACCATTTTACGTCTTTCTCTCAACTCAGAAGAAGTCATTCAACTCTTCCCAAATTACTATGTGAAATGGGTAGCCTATAATAGCAGGTGCTTTAAATTACATTTCGAGCTCAGGTAAGAGATAAGAAGCAGCTAACATTCTGTTTTATGAAAGCATTGATCTTTTTAAAATAAAGGAAAGGGCGCCTGGGTGGCTCAGTTGGTTAAGCGACTGCCTTCGGCTCAGGTCATGATCCTAGAGACGTGGGATGGAGTCCCACATAGGGCTCCCTGCTTGGCAGGAAGCCTGCTTCTCCCTCTCTCACTCCCTCTGCTTGTGTTCCCTCTCTGGCTGTGTTTCTCTCTATCAAATAAATAAAATCTTTAAAAAATAATAATAAATAAATAAATAAAATAAAGGAAAAAAATCATGTTAAGTTTTGAGTTTTTATTATTAATTCCTATGATTTTTCTATTCACCCAGCCAAAACCTGAGCAATGTCCCTGGGTAGGCCTAAAAAGGGTCCCTGGGTGGGCCTAAAAAGGGCACCTGACAGACAGATTAACAGGAGAACCGCATATAAATGTATTTAATGCATTTTATGTAGCATGGGAACTTCACAAAAAAAAAAATGAAAACCCAAAGACACAAACCTGGGTTATTCAATGCTGAGTTTGATGAAGAGTGGAAGAATACGATAGGTTAAGGAGTATGTGGTAATGGCAGTAATCAGGGAAACTTAGCAAAGCCTATCTGTTCAGACTTTTCTTGGTGGTCCTTTGTCCTCAGAGATAAGGATGCACCTTTTCCCAGGTTTAGGGGGGACACATCTCACATGAGGGTCTTATGGACTGTTTGATGAGAAAGGTGAGGAGAGTTCACTGTAACTTCTGCAATCTGTCAAACTCTCTCAGCTTAAATATTCAATACGGTCAAGTGTCATATTTTGGGGCACCTTGATCTAAACCCCATCAACCTTCTTCTCTTGCTCACCAGTCTGCCAAGTCTTATGGATTCTACTTGTATAATATCCCATCTCTTCTAGTCTATTCCCATGGCTACTGTCCTGGTTTAGGCCTTCATTACTCCTCTCTGAGGCCAACTGGTCTCCTTAATACCAGGCTTTCTGCTCCTTAATCTACTTTATATGCTATGATCACATTAATCTTCTTAAAGCATAAGATTAGATCATGTCATTTCCTTGCTCAAAAATCTTTAATGGCTCCATATTGCTTAATTTTGTAAGTCTAAACTGCTTAGCCCAGTGTTCAGTGGCCAACCCCCATCCCAGCTACCTTTTCCAATCTTATTTCCCTCTGCTTGTCTTCAATCACTCACTAGTTCAGTAACGTGGAACTAGTCACTATTCATTAACTCATGGTCTCTGTGTGGAATTTCCCCTTTCCAAGTGTTTAACCGTGCCCACCCTGCCACCCCCCACACTAGATTTCCCTTTCCTGCCCCTATTTATTTTGCATGGCCAAGTCTTGCCTGCTCAGCTTTCCCTATTTTCCTCTAATTAAAAACAATCTATCTTTCTCATGCCATGTAGAACTATATCTATATATCTTATGACACTTTTTACCTTGTACAAAGGTTCTACATTTCTCATATGCTTTCTTAAATATTTATATAAATTCCTTGAAAATAGAATCTAAGACTGATCCATTTTTACATCCCCTCACAGTACCTATCACAGTGCTGGCATACTGCATCCATTTAATAAATATTTATTGATGTATCCCATTTACAAATAAGTGGATGAATCCTAATTTACTGTCCTTAAACCACAATAAATTTATTTTTTAAGACACCTGTTTTCACCTATTCAGATCTTGAAGCATTCCAAACTCTAACAGATGTTTGTGGACAGCTGGGAGAAATTACACTGCACATACCAAATCATCAGCTTAGCTCTCAGGCTCACATCTTCACCTGGTTATATGTTCCAGACAGCTGTGCCTTCTTGGAAATGCACTTGGCTTTAGGAGCAAGCTCTGTTTGTAATACCTCTATAGCATTCCAGAATAAACATGACGGGCCTTGATGTAGAGTAGAATATGTGCGAGCCTGTGATCTATTTATGTTCTTCAGGGAATTACAGTGCACTCGTTTTGCATATGTAAAAATACTTCTTAGGGCCTCCCTCAATTTCAGATCACAGTCATTACACTTTTAGTAAAGGTAGTTCAGATACCCTGGCTTGGGGAAAATATGGGTAGGGAAAAGGTTTAACTCAGCATATGCTGGAGGCCAGAAACAAGACCAAATGATGCATATTTGGACTCACTCTTCCTGAATTGGATGCATGTTTTGTATCTGAATGTGCATTAACTCTGGCTATTCGGTCATTTTTAAAACTTGTCTGCCCTGAAGCTGTTCTTCACATTCTCTTGGGACTACGGCCAGAGGTAGACCGTCAGTGAATACCCCTGATACCTAATCTCCGATGGTGTATTTTATTCCATGCCCTTTGTTTCGTTCCTTTCCACCTGATTACTCATATGTACCCCCTCCTGTACTCTTTGTTGGGTAAGTGTAGATGGAGAAAAAAACAAATATGCCCGTGGTTGTCACTAGTAGACACCAGTTTATAAATAGTACTGGTTTGACTGTGCACTGGTTTTCTGAATACAGGAAGGTCAAGAAAAACATTTTCTTTTGAAATGAAAAAAGGAGGTTAAAACAAGAGTTTTAATAACAGGCTTGACACAGAGCAGTGTAATACCAGCATGAATTACACTTGGTACCAGACTTTTATTGGAAGTCCTAGATTGCTTTGTTCCTGTCCCTGACATAATATTTGAAGTTGGGTTTATATTTATCCAGAAGAGAGCTGCTTGCTATAGTCCATGCAAATCAAATGCTTGATTTATGCACCATTCTACTGGAGGGTGTAACATTAAATTTAATTTTGTGAGGAAAGCCTGAGGTGTTTCAATGCCTGGGCTTGACATTGTGAACTAGGCAGAGAGGTGCACAAGAATTCATTATGGTTTCCAATATGCGAAATGCAGCATTTGAATGAAACATTTGTCTCTTGTCAAAAAGGAGTAATGTCTCCTCTTGGTAAAATATTTCCATCCCCACCCTCAGGACATACCGGCACATTTTTGGCCTTCATCAGATCTTGATGGAAGATGAGCAACTACAGGCATTTGAGGGACTGGGAAGACATCAAACAAAATGTGTCTGTGAAATGATCAATTATCACTAATATCAGTCCAACTGCCTTCACCTTGATTATTGAATGTTGCCACAGTTTACATTAACTGTGTTAATTGGCTATATGGCAAATGTGTGATTTTTCATAGCTGGATGCTATTTACCAGTCCTTTTGCTCATTACTGGTTGGCTTCTTTTTGCATCCCCTACAGCATCTATTCAACATTCAACTACACCGTCCCCAGTATCCCAACCTCCATGCCAAGTCTTGGGTGCACCTTAAATCCTGCCATTTCCTTCCTCAGGAGACTTGGGGCTGTCAGGAATCAACACCGTGTCATTCCTTCTGTGCATTCAACACTCTTCTATTATCATCATCGTCGTCACTGCTCCCCCACTGCTCCTAGAAGACAGTCTGCACCCTTTGACATGCAGGTAAGGCCTTCAGTAACCCATCTTGCCCTCACCTTCCCCCTCATCTCCTTCTCATCCTACACACGCTCTAAGCTGTCTGAGGTGTACCTCAGGTGTACCACTGCCCTGTCGGCTTAGAAGGACCTTCCCATGTTTTACCACCAGCAAATCCCATTTCTCCGTGAAGCTTTTCTCTGTCAAGAGAGACTTGCTTACTCCATTCATAGCACTAGTATAAAAACAATATTACATTTAGTTCTACTGGGCCTCTCTTGCTACCAGTTTTAAATGCATCCTATTTGATCTTGAATCATTCAGAGCACCTGGCACAGAATATGGTACATAGTAGCTACTCTAAATGTGTCTAGAATTAAGTTGAATTAAATGATAGCAGGAGGAAAATGAATGTCTGTGAGGCAAAGACAGCTGATACCCATATTATCTCAATTTTTTTCTACATCTCCCAAATTGATATAAGTCAAATCACTGACTCAAACTTTCATCTTTAAAAATTCTAGATTTGGGGGCACCTGGGTGGCTCAGTCGGTTACGCAACTCCCTTTGGCTCAGGTCATGATCCTGGAGTCCCCAGACTGCGTCCCATATCGGGCTCCCAGCTCTGCGGGGAGTCTGCTTCTCCCACTGACCTTCTCCCCCCCTCATGCTCTCTCTCTTTCTCTCTCTCTCTCTCTCTCTCTCTCTCTCTCTCTCTTTCTCAAATAAATAAAATCTTTTTTAAAAAATTCTAGATTTGGGGCATGGAGTCACATAAATCACCTCTACTTTGAATTTTTCCTTTGAATATTATACATGCATATGCCTAATCTACAAAATAAATACAGACATAATCTTTTTTTAAAAAAAGATTTTATTTATCTATTTGACAGAGAGAGAGAGATCACAAATAGGCAGAAAGGCAGGCAGAGAGAGCAAACAGGCTCCCTGCTGAGCAGAGAGCCCGAGATGTGGGCCTCAATCTCAGGACCCTGAGATCTTGACCTGAGCTGAAGGCAGAGGTTTTAACCCACTGAGCCACCCAGGCACCCCAGACATACAGAGTCTTAAGCATATTTTAGATCACCAGTTTCTTGAAAGTTTGCATAAAAAGAGGATTTTCTGCAAGTTCCCTGAAGAAATTCTCCCTCTAGGCATGCCTCCTAAAATATTTTCACCTAAACAGTCAGGAACAGTAATACTCATTTTTTAATATTAAAGTATTTAATTATAAATTTAATATTAAGTATTTAAACACTATAAGTTGGTTAGACTCAATTATGTCAGTTGATGGAGGCCAGTTAAAAATAATCACGTCCTTGTATGAATTATACCTCAATGCTCTGCCTGCCAGAATTCCACTGAATTATGTTTATTTACATTCTTATTGCCTGTTACAGTGAAATCTGGGAGGCACACTTTTAAGTTTAAAGTTAAAATGGAAGTGAGAAAACAGTAGCTTCCGATCCTTGTCTCTGTTCAATGCAAACAGGTAAGAGAGAAGACAAAGTCTTTTCCTTCAAAATGCCAGTCAGAAGTGATAAAAATCACTGTTCCAAACCATGGGGTCACTGGCCAAAAGGGACGAAAGGATACTGATGTGGTTTGCAAGGATGTGGACTAAAGAAACCAGTCAAAGGGAAAGTCTTTCTGAAATGCCATATCCTCAAATGCTCAAAACAAAAACTACCTCTGTCAATCAAACACTACCCTTGGCTTTATTCTCCACCCTGGCTCAAGCGCGCCCGCGCGCGCGCGCGCGCACACGCACGCGCACACACACACACACACACACACACACACACACACACACACACAACTTGACTTGCATTGAAACTTATTTCCAAGAGATTTTGTTCATTTAAAGATTTATTTATTTGAAAGAGAGAGAGAGCAGGAGCTGGAGGGAAAGAGAGACTCTCAAGCAGACTCTGCACAGAGCACGGAGCCTGAGGCAGGGCTCCATCTCACCATGGCAAGATCATGACTTGAGCCAAAACCGAGAGTGGAGAGTCAGGAACTTAACTGACTGAGCCACCCAGGGGCTCCATTTCCAAGAGTTCTTAAGGTCTCTTTCCTATAAGTAAAAAGTAGGTCCATTATAGAAAAATGTGTGAAGGAAGGGAAATTACTAATATCTGCATTCTGAAACTTAATTGCAACGGTTCCTCAGGATAAAATCCCTTGACTAGAAATCATAATTCTAGGATTAGTTCCACCACACAGCAAGCAAGCTAAACATGTCCATGCAGACAAGCCATCCCACCTTCTGAGCCTCCATTTATTCATCTGATGAGGAGAAAAGGTCTGAGAGGTAAAAAGAAAGTTGGGCTCTGGAGAAAGAATGAGCAGCTATAGTCAGGGTACTGCCTTAATGGGTAAGTAAAGGGAATACGGTAAAGTGGTAGTAAAGCTAGATTCTGGAAGCTGTTAAAAGCTGAGCTAGATTTAAGGAGTTAAAGCCAACGGAACCCTTTTGACACAAAGTTTCAGTCTTTTAACCCTACTGGTTAACTTCATTGTGATAGGTTCTTGAACAGAAGTAGGAAAGGATGGAAATAATTGGAATACTGGTTGTTGGGATGAACTGCTAGGTAGTAAAATCAGGGAAATCAAGTGTTTTCCATAATGCAAATCTGCTAAGGGCCTGCACTTGGGTGGTGGCAAAGAATAATTCAAGCCCTTAAAGAGGGCCAGCTTCCCTCAGACCCAAGTCATCCCTTATAATTGGGTTGCTTCCATAGATTTTCCTGCGCGATTAAAAGTACCTATTAGGTGAATTCAGACCCAATTAGTCTCCTGAGTGTCAACATTTAGAATGATGTATAGATGGTGTATCACTTTTTTTTTTTAAATACCACAAATGGGATAGATCCAGCTTTTACTTAAATAGAATTAGATCAGTCTAAGAAATGTCTTTTATAACACTTGCTCAAACCCCTAAAGGAGCTGTCTTTGTTGATTTGCACATTTCTATCCTGTCCTTAATGCCCATTATACAAGAGTATGTTCCATGTACCAGGCATGGTTTTAGGCACTTTAAATGCACCATCTCTTTTAATCATTGCAAAAATCTCTGAGGCAGGTACTATTATAACTCCTACTTTCCATACAAGAATACACTACATGGAGAGACTCCATAACTTGCCCACATTTGTATCATAGCTCAGTGACAGACCTGGAAACCTGATGCTGGGACTGAATAGAGTTCTTACTTCTCACTTGTAAGCACATTGCCTCTAGTTTGAAAGGATTGGTCTGTAGGGGCCACACACCTATCCCACTTCAAAGAAAGCAAGTGCTAATGATGGCTCACTTTGCTTCAGACCAAGAATGTTATCCAGGACAGAGGGTGAAGATTTCTGTTACCCTTGTAGCAGGATGTCCTTTGGAGATGAAACTTATCATACCATAACTCAGATCAGTCTACCTCAACTAAAAACCTGTTCCCGGTGGCATATCAGGGGTGGAATGGTCCTAGCAATTCACCCCAGTCAACAACAAATACTGCTCTCAGAAAATTGTTTGGTTGCTCTGAGTTTAAAACAATTGCTACAGAGAGGGCTGAGTTTTAATAATACATTTTAACTTCAAATTGTTGCATGTGTATTTCTTATTCTTTGACAAGATATTTTATATTCTACTATCTATTAATTTGGAGAGCTCCAATGATACAGTCTATTCAGGCTTGCTTGACTATAATTTGTGTCTCTACTCCAGTGGTATTACATATGGCTGTCTTTAAACAGTAGATTCTAAATAAACAACAGCAACACTGTGGCTGTGAAACAAAGAAATGGAACTGGAGTTAGTTCAATTATGTGGTTCATTCTAAAGCAATGGATTAAATCATGCCAGTGTCCTCTATCCCTCAGCCAATTTCTGATTTTTGCAGATGAAAAATCTCAGAAGTTTATACAGTATATATAATAGATATGAATGATAAACTTTTGCCGAAGATTTCAGTGGAAATTTTTTGACCATAGAGACATTTGCAAGCTTCTAAAGGAACAACAAAATAGACAATATTGAAATTCCTGAACTTTTTTGTAAAATTGGATTACTTAGGAATTTCTGATAAATGTATTCTTATTACACATTTTTTATTTTAAATTTTTATTGCTTCACAGGAAAAAATGTTTCAAATTTCAAAGGAATAAAAATGTTCTTCATTAAAACTATGATCAAAGGTGGTATAAGACAATACGGGACAAAAATATGCAAAGACCTATTTAACAATGTCATTGACAAATTTGCAGACTTCAAAACACACAAAAACTGTAATACTATTATTTATTACTATAACAAATAAGTTTTTCTTTTTTCAAATAAACATGTTAACATAATCTACAGTTTTTCTCCTTTTGTACTATTTTATAGTATATTTAGTATATAATATATATCATATAAAATTCCTTAAATTTTAAAGTTGTTTTTTATTGGCATGATTATTTATACCAACTTCAATTTTTAAAAGGTCAACATCTGCATTTCTTTTCTGCCTCTTATTGTTTTTTGTTTCATTTCACAACTGTTCAAAATACTTCTATAGAGGAAGTAGAAGATTATGAAAAGATGACCTTCTCTTGGTATCAGATAGGATAGGTACTATCTCACCTATCTGAGATCTATATGTGGGAATGAAGTGTGTGTGTGTATGTGTGTGTGTGTGTGTATGTGTGTGTTGGATGGCAATATAAAATATATTTCTAACTTAGGAACATCGTCAAAAAATATTTACAAGTCACTAGTCTGGAAGGTCAGCACCAGAGGGTAGGCTCAGGGAATGAGAAAATCTCTCCTGCTCATTAAAGGCCTCAAGCTTTTACCTGCCTCCACAAAGGAAACCTCGTAGCTCCTCATGGTTTCAACCAAGTTTCACAGGCCCTATCCTTTGACTTCTCCAGAAACCTAAGAGGACCGAAGGAGATTGGTAGGGGAACATTCCTGGTCACACCCAACACTGACAAAATTCTGCATTTGTTCTAAAGATATTAATAAAGAATTATCTATTATACTATTTTCTGTTCCCTACTGACTGTCCAACATGAAGAATTTCTTTAAGAAATGTGATGAAAGAAAACCATCTCTTCTATAAATTGGTAGGTATCCTCCCCTTGACCGTGAGGGCTGGAAAGCTCCAAGGTTTCTTCTTTTTTTTTTAAAAGATTTTATTTATTTGACAGAGAGAAACACAGCCAGAGAGGGAACACAAGCAGGGGGAGTGAGAGAGGGAGAAGCAGGCTTCCTGCTGAGCAGGGAACCTGATGTGGGACTCGATCCTGGGTCTCCGGGATCATGACCCCAGCCGAAGGCAGTCGCCCAACCAACTGAGCCACCCAGGCGCCCCTAGCTCCGAGGTTTCTGAAGTGTTGGACCCTTGTCAGTGTGATGTGGTTCGGCTACCTCCTCCATCCCTTAGTCCTGGCTTTCTTTCATGTCTTTGCACTGTGCTTACTCCATTCTAATGACAGATGCCCAAATCTCTTTTGAGGATAAAAAGAATGTATGTGGAAAATATAAATGTCACTCCATAGAGCAGGGAGGTTTTCTATGGTGCAGACTGGGTCTTTTATCCATGTGCCCCTAGTGCCTGCCTTACTGAGTCTGGTGAACAAGTCACAAGTCAATTCAACATTACAGAGATACAAAATGCCGGGGAAAGCAAGCCAACTAAGAAAGAAGGCTTGATTTTAATATAGACTTTAAATGTCTACTTAATTCTAAATAATTCTTCTCTTTTCATTTCTTTTCTTTATTCATGCTCAAATCCATGCCATGTTGATGATACCAGATGCAACCTGAAAAGACTGTTCTTGCCTGGAGAAAAGGAAGAAAATGTTGGAAAAGGAGAATCAAGAGAGTGCAATAATTAGAAGTTGACACATTGGAAAGTTGAATCATGAAAATGGACCACAGGCCAAAGAAGAGGGATTATATCATCCCTATCCCTTTCCCCTACCTGAATTTTGTCTACAGCACAAATAAACTTCTAATATACTCTATCGTTTGCTTATTTATTTTATCTTTTATTTTGCCTCTTCCCCCTAAAATATAAGCTCCATGAAAGTAAGGATTTTTTCCCCACTGTTATATCCCCCATATCCCACACACAGTATGTATTCAGTTAGCTCCAGAAACCACACTTAACAATATTCTATTCTACTAGTACTTTTTTACAAAGATTTTATTTATTTACTTGAGGGAGAGGCACAGAGAGTGAGAGAGATTGAAAGAACAAGTGGGAGGAGGAGCAGAGGGAGAAGCTCAGCAGGAAGCCTGATACAGGCCTCCATCCCTGGACCCTGGGATCATGATCTGAGCCAAAAGCAGCCACTTAATGGACTGAGCCACCCAGGTTCCCTCTACTTCTTGAAACAATCAATAGTTTCTGCCACCCCGTCTTCCACAGCCCCACCATAGCAAACCTGCTTGCTGGGGTCTATCACACATGAACTGCTATCTAATAGAGGAAAAGAGGGAGAGGGATCTGCTTTAGGTTTAAGAATCCCAAACTAAGTAGGACTTCCATGTATCTTCTAAATGCCAACCAATCCTTAAATGCTCACAAGGGAAGAGATGGTATTCTTAGGACCTAATGTACTCAGTGACTATGAGACCAGCTCCTAGCCAGCAAAATGGGTCTCCCTGCATACCAATGGCTACAAACGCAAACACAGCTGTCAGGCTTAATGGGCTCTTTCCCCATTCCTCTTCTTCATTCCACCCACAAACCAACTGCGGGGATCAAAAAATAACTTCAGTGTACCAACATAAAAGCCACTCGATAAACTAGGATTCGAGTCTCCTTTTCTTCGAGTTTCATCAAAAAGAACTGAGACTCAGAGATAAATAAATGTTTTGGTTCATTTTAGAAATCCTGGTCACTGAGAAGGTATCAGGACAGAGGTCAAAGCCTATCAGATTTTAAGTCAGGAGACCTTGGTTCTAGTCATACTTCAGTTACTGCTATAACTCTGGGGAAATCAAATGTCTATCTGGGACTCGGGCTTCTGGTCTGCAAAATGTGGATGATAGCATTAATAACCTCAGATGGTTGCTATGAAACAAAATTAATGTGTTGTAGAAACAGGGATCATATTAATACAAAAAACAACATCAGGTGGTACCCTCTGCTTAAATTAATATATATTAATTAGATATGTCTCTATATAACATTGTATGATAATATATCTCTCTATATATAATGTAATATATGTATGTATGTGTGTGTGTGTGTATATATATATATATATATATAGAGAGAGAGAGAGAGAGAGATAACTTAAAAGATTACAAGTATGTAGAAAGGGTATTAAAAAATAACAGATAACTATCCAAAAGTATGTTCGTAAGACATCAAAATAATTTTCTACATTTTGAGTTTGTCAAGTAGGGTATTTAACAGCACTACTAGATACATATTATTTTCCCATTTTAGGGATAATAAAAATGAGGTTTAGAGATCATTAACTCATTCAACACACATTTATTGAGCATGTCCAATTCAGGCACTGAAAGCAAGACTACCACCAGGCAGCAAAATCAGGATTCATACCCAGGTCTGTCTGAGTCTAAAATCCACTTTAAGAAAAATGATACAGTCTCTAGAAGCTGGAAGAAATACTAGAGCTCCTTCATTCTCAACCCTCTACTCCATGAAGGATTAAATTCTGTGGAAGAATCTCTGCATCATTAATAACTAAGATGAGCACCCTGATAGGCTGCTGTTAGTATTCCCAGATGACTTCACCAGCATCCTGCATGACGAAGCAGAATCCAGTAATTCAGGTTAACAACTATTTACTGGTCACAAAGGATACGCCAGGTAATACGCAAACATGAATAAGAATGTCCCTTTCCTAGAGAAACTTAAAAGCTGGTCGGGGAAGCGGACATGGGAAAGGACAAATGCATTGAAGGACAGCTGGAGATTGCGCTTGAGGAACTTATTTCTGAGCACAACAGACAGCCACGCCCAATTTAACATTGTCCTTTTTCAAATGTGTGTGGAGGATGGGAGGACCCTGAAGTTTCAGGGAGGTGAAGCAGGTAAATGTTATGTACTTCATAGGTACGTTATATGAGATCTGGGCAAAACTCAAGTTTTATTAAAAATAATTAATCTTTGGCTGTAGGTACTAACATTTGATTGGCACTTCATGATACCCAAAACACTTCCTCAAAAAGAGCAGCCCTCCCAAGTGAAAGCATTATGATTTACCAAAGAGCCTTGATAACTTTCTTTTCAGGAAATGAATATGCAGATCTTCACTTTCCTTCTCCATACAAAATTAACCCTCATTAATCCATCCCTTCCAGCTCATCAGTATTAGGAGTTTTATGTTAAACTAGTTTTCATTGCAAGCGGGGGGAGCCAGGGAAAAATATATGCCCTCTTTTTTTTTTTTAATATTCTGAAACACATACGGCAGACATCTCAGAAAAATGAGTCACATTTCCATATGAAGATTCAGGATTATCAGTAAACTTGATGAAAGCTAAATTCTCTTTCCCAGACATAATTGCCATACAGGAGCATTTCTCTCTCCCCTGTTCTCAATCTTCATCATTATGCATGCAGCAGTGAGCACACTGCAGAGCAGGAAGGCATAGTTAATCTCTGAAGTTTAAAGTTTGTTAAAATGCACATAACTGTACATATTAAAAATCTAAGCTTCTTCCATCTCCCAAATGCATAGGGGAGCTAGGTTTGAAATTCAAGATAAAAAAGGGAAAAGAGCAGAAAATTGTTCTGTTTCTCTCTCTGTCGTATATTCATCAGGACAGAGCTGCATGACAAATTCAATGAAATAAAATTAGTTTTTATAACTCAATAGGGAGTTCTAGAAGAGCACCTGAACACAATATTTACAATGAACATTTGGAAAGACTTAGTCTCTCAGCCCTAAAGCACTGATGTAGGTGGGCAGATGGTTCTCTAATGTTCATTCCCCCCCTCGACCCCTTTTCCCCCAAAATGTTCCTTTCCATGCCTCCTAAACAATTCAAGCAAATGCCTCGTGCTCTGTGCCCTACAGCTGGAATCACACTTGCTAGCCTAATTTCATATGGAAGGCTTTAGAATTGGAGTTGTCTCAGAAGCCACTGATTTTTCAACAGATACTTTCATTCCCCAGGTTGGAGTGACCAGATCCAGGCCCAGCAAGAAGCTCAATAAGATTTCATCTCAAAGTAAATGTCAGTCACAAGTGTGTGTCATGGATGGGTACATGAACTGCAAGAGTTTGTTCAGGAAAGAGAAGGGAAAGGAGCACTCATGATATGTCCAAACAGGGTCTGGTGCTTCGCTGCATTATATCATTCATTTATTACAATTCTTTTAAGGTGAATATTATTATACTCTCTTGATATATTAATTCATTCAAGAAATATTTTTAAGCATCTATTACATACCATGCATTGTCTACAAGTAAGTGAGACTATAAAGTCCCTTCTCTTATGGAGCTACATTGGATGATACATATTTGAAGAGCTTTAAGTCTGCAGGGCATTCATGTATAAATATTTAACAAATATTAGATAAATATTATCTAAAAACAGATAGTTATTAGACATCCCTAATACACGTTCAATATCTTTGAAGTGATTTGTCAACTGTAAAGCAGATAAAAGAGCTTCACCTATAGGATACTATGTATGTATGTGTATATATGTGTATTAGAATATTCCTGATCTGAAAAATGTGGATAAGATTAGAAGGCATCTTTAGGAGATAGCTTATATACATTTTTGGGCTCAACAAATGTTATTTGCACCTCTATTTCACTTCCTTTCCCTCCAACTTATTCAAACATAATTTACCACTAATTGAAATGCAATTTAAGGAACACTTATATTGGATTTCCATGTGGGGAGAGTGATTAATTTTTTTTAATTTTTTATTTAAATTCAATTAATTAACATACAATGTATTATTGGTTTCAGAGTTAGAGATCAGTGATTCATGACTCTTATATAATACCCAGTGCCATTACATCACATGCCCTCCTTAATGACCATCACCCAGTTACCCCATCCCTCCACCCCTCTCCCTTCCAGCAACCCTCAGTTTGCTGCCGGTGATTAAGAGTCTCTTATGGTTTGTCTCCCTCTCTGGTTTCGTTTCGTTTTATTTTTTTTCTCTCTTCCCCTATTAACCTCCATTTTGTTTCTTAAATTCCACGTATCAGTGAGACCATATGATAATTGTGAAAAGGTTTCTTTTAAATGGAATTTACCTATAAAACATCCCATTGCCTAACATCTATGAGTAACATTAGAGAGTTTCATTGAATATAAAAAGAAGGAAAAGAAAAAAGGAAAAAAACACTCAAAACCTCCATAGTTTTTGTGCATCTATCCCAGTCTATAACCTATAACAAATATACATATAAAATTACAGTCCAGCTTAATTGCAGCAAACTTTTATGAAAGTCTTCTCCACATTATTCTTCTAGTATATCTAAAACTTATAGTTTTGAGAAAGATATGAGAAGGAAAACAGCAATACTTGATAAAACAGCAAAAAGTGTCATTGATGCCACCATGAGGAAATATTTAGTAATAAACCTATGCTGAACTTGCTAATGTACATTGTGTTTTCATTTCTCTCCCTCATTCTCTCTCTCATTTCTCATTTCTGTCAAATTTTCCCAAATACAAAATTTGGAACAATATATTGTCAATAGTCTCCAGCAGATGGTGATAAAAGCATTACCAGACTGGATTTAGGATTATTCCCACCAGTTAAAAAGATAACAGTAGCGTACTTTCTTCTTCCTGAAAATCTCAAAGAAAATCCCGCCCCCCCCAAAAAAGAGGCAGTCTCAAAATAATCCTAGAAGTCAACAAACCCAAAGGATCCTTTTATCCAAACAACTATTTTCCAAATTTCCCTCAAAGTCCAAAGATATTCCTGGAGTGTTTGTCTTCATTTCAAGAGCCAACACTGAACACTTTTCCTTTTTATGATAAATATCCATAATAGAGATGGTCTAAATAGTATTTTGGTTAAAAAAAAAAAGTCTTTATCCTAATTTTCCAAATCTTGTATTTAATTTTTTCAAAATCTTTTAGATACTCAGTTTCAAAGATGAACCATAATTAGGCATAATTATGTTTTCTGATGATGTCCTCCTACACCCAGTCCCATTCTCCCTATCTCTAGAGATATTTTTGGTTTAACAACTGGGGGGTGCTACTGACATCTAGTGGGTAGAGACCAGGGGTGCTACTAAACATCCTCCAGTGCATGGGACAACCCCCACAACAATGAATTATTGTTGTAGCACAAAATGTCCATAGTGCCTAGTGAGAAACTCTATGTTAGAGGATCTGTGAAGATGCTTTCAACTTCGAATTTTACGCCATCAGTAGGTATAGTATATGAGATGGGATTACCAACAGCTAGCTAACTAAGCAACATGTATTATGTGTTTACCGTAGACATATAGCACCTGGTCTGGAAAAGATTTTAAGATGTATTTCCAAATGAGATGAAAAGTCAACCACTGTGTGTTGCACCTAGAATAAACTAGCTAGAGTACTGCTGGCCAATTAACAACTTTTTACTTCAAGCCAAATCCTGATTGAAGCCCAGATACCTGGCTCAAACTAAAGAAAAACAGTTGTGAAGCAAATGTGAAGACTGTTCTGAAGAGACAGTTCTCTCCCCTGGCGCAGAGAAGTTTACTATGATTTTCAAATAATTTACTCTTCAAAGGAATTGATGGGGAGTAGATTGGTAGGGGTGGCAATGACAGTAGTAGCAGAGGCTTAGAATATGGCTCAATTTTCTCATTACCACAGAGTACCTAGAGAGCCAAACTAAACATTTGAGGATGATGCTTATAACAAAATGAGGTAATATGAATCCAAAATACAAGCAAGTGGGGACAAACCACCAACAACCATAAAACCTGTATGCTACCATTACTGCAAGAAGCAGAAGACAACAAAAGAGGTCTGTGGACTGAGGAGGGGAACTTCAAAATAGCCAGCCGGTATTACTGGAAATCATGAAAGGCCAACTCAAGAGTAGTGACTGATACCAAGTTGGTTTTGCTCAATCTAATAGTGCATATGTAGAAGCAGCTTAAGGAACAACCCAAAAGGGCTAGAACAGTTCAGCCACTGTGTACACATGAAACTGGCCAGCCAGGGATCCCTTCCAGGACAGTCTCGTAATGAGGAGAAACTGCAGAGAGTGGAATCAAAATAAAGGCTGAGGACAGTAGAAATAAAGAAAAGAAATGGTCCAGATAAAAGTGGAATCCAGGGATCCAGGGAAAACAGTCAAGAAATCTTAGCAATCAAGACAGGAATACTTTTAAAACCATGATCTTTAGCAATACATGAAAATAAGCAAACAATAAAAAAAGCGAGAGAGAGAAAGAAGAGGGAGTTCTGTGAATTTAGGAAAGCTGCCTGAACCAAATCTCCTAACATTTTGAAACATTAAATTCAAATCAAGGTGAGTAACAGAAAAGTCTTGAGGTCTACATCATAGATAGTTCTATAAGAGAAAAAATGAGGAGCAGAGTGACATCTCTATAGTCCAGGACTGTCCAATAAAACTTTCTCCAATGGTAGAATTGTCCTATATCTGTGCTGTCCAGTCCAGTAACTATTAAACACATGTGGCTATTGACTAGTGAGCTTGAGGAAACAAATGTTTAATTTTATTACTTTTTAATTAACAATTCTAAATAGCTACATGAGGCTAGTAAGTACTATATTGGACAGCACAGCTATAGACAATACAAGTCCACCAAAAGACTCACTCAAAAACAGATCAAAACTGAAATAAAATATTTCAAAATATGCTAAAGGCACTAAAAACATCATGCAATATGAAACATAAATCCTATTTAGAATAACTCAGAATTGGTACAACATTCAAGAAGTAGTTAAAAATGAAGAAAAATTATTTTAGAAATTAAGACTAAATGAAAACAAGAATAAATAAGCGCCACAAATGATACATTAAGAGAAACAGAAGATTTAAAAAAAGAAAATATTTTAAAACCAAAAACAAATGAAAAATAGATGAAAGCAATTTGGAAAAGAAAACAGATATTGAAGGGCACGTGGATGGCTCAGTGGGTTAAAGCCTTTGCCTTTGGCTCAGGTCATGGTCTCAGGGTCCTGGGATCGAGGCCCGCATCAGGCTCTCTGCTCAGGAGGGAGCCTGCTTCCTCCTGCCTCTCTGCCTACTTGTGATCTCTCTCTCTGTCGAATAAATTAAAAAAATATTTTAAAAAAGAAGACAGATATTGAAGACTAAGGGGACTCAATATACAGGTAATAGGAATACCCGAATAAGAAAAACCAATGTTCATAAGTATTAAAACAAATTCTAGAGAATATAAATCAAGAACAAATTACTGAAGTAAAAGAGACTTGAACCCACATGTTGAAAATGCACAGCATATACGTGAAAAATTATCCAAAACAAAAAAATGCACATTCTAAGTTAAAAAAAAAAACTGGAAATTTAAAGACAAAGAAAAAATTCTTTTGGAATCTACACTAAAAGAGCACATAACTTATGTAATAGATTAGACTATTAGACTGTCATCAAGTTTTTCAACAACACTGTATTCTAAAAGTCAACTGAGTAACTAATTTAAAATATTTAAGGAAAAAAAATAGGAAGCAAGGATTCTATCTTTAGGAAAACTGAGCTTCAAGTAGAAAGGAGAGATAGCAAGCAATAATTCAATTCCTGTTGTCCTTAACAGTACTTCTCAAAGAATCTACCAGGGAACAAGCTTCAAACAAGAGAGATGACTAAAGATTGGTGGCAAGTATTAAATATATAGCCATTTATAAAGTTAAGCTTTAGTGATGATTAAGAGGGGAAGATTGTAGTACATAATGGCTATGTGATCTGACAATGTAGATTCAGTACATCATTAAAATGTAGGGAGTATGAAACTAAACACATACAAAAAATAATTATTATATTTAATTATTAACTAATAAAAATAAAAAGTATTTTTAGTTTTTTAGAATTGGTCATAGAAATTTAGTATTGTTGTTCTGGCACTACTGTAAATATAAAGTGGGACAACAAATAATGATGGAAATTTTCTAATTCTATTAACCCCAGTGTCCTTGAGAACTAAGAGTGTTGATGTGGAATTAAGAGGAAAAGGATATGATATAGATTACATTGCAGTTAAGTAAAACTACTTTAATCCTAAATATAAATTGGAAATAGTTGTATAAATTTATAAGCATCTTGTGGTTATATATGAAAAAATTCATTTCAGTTTAATTTTATATATTTATTTATATAATAAAACATATAATGCATATTATATATTATTTATACTATAAATCATTTACATATATAATATATTACATACACATATGCATATATAATATATATCACGTATACATTTGGTGTATATCCTAGATATTTCTAATAAAAGACCTGCAAAAATAACCACTCAAGTAGAAATAAGAATCTCTAGCAAGATAGGCTATGGTCTTGAAAAATCATCTCTGGGGTGCCTGGGTGGCTCAGTGTGTTAAGCGACTGCCTTCGGCTCAGGTCATGATCCCGGAATCCCGGGATCGAGTCCCACATTGGGCTCCAGTCCCATATCGGTCTCCCTGCTCGGCAGGAAGCCTGCTTCTCCCTCTCTCACTCCCCCTGCTTGTGTTCCCTCTCTGGCTGTGTTTCTCTCTGTCAAATAAATAAA
>PITA01011648.1:0-65652 GCA_004023965.1 Spilogale gracilis | reverse complement strand
TGTTTTCCAAAGTGGCTGCACCAGTTTACATTCCCACCAACAGTGTAAGAGGGTTCCCCTTTCTCCACAGCCTCTCCAACACTTGTTGTTTTCTGTCTTGTTAATTTTGGCCATTCTGACTGGTGTAAGGTGGTATCTTAGAGTGGTTTTGATTTGAATTTCCCTGATAGCTAGTGACGCTGAACATTTTTTCATGTGTTTGTTAGCCATTTGTAAAAATGGGCAAGAGACATGAAGAGGCACTTCTCTGTAGAAGTTCTGTATTTCTAGTTTCTCTTTAAAATTGAGCATCTGGCACCATCACTGCCTTAAGAAGCACAGGTTCAATCAGTGGGAGTTGAATAGCTGCTCCCCCTTTCAGGTAGGGCATGTTTTGTAGCTGGCCAGTGGCTCCACTATTCCCTGCTGTACTCAAGCAAGTTTCCTTGTTTATGCTTCCTGCTTGGCCCCTGTCACCTTCCAAGTTTGACTCTAAATTTATACATCTCAGTTTCCAGGATATACGTAGCCCCACTCTCTGGTTGCTCAGAAAATCACCCTACAATATCCATTTCATATTATTAATCCTTACTCTGTTCTCCACATCATCCCCTCTGATCCTTCTCCACCTTCTCACCTCTAGTTCCACACTCTTGGCTCCATGGGTGAAACTATCTCCTTTTCTGGGAAGTTCTTGGTCATCTTCAGATTCTCATTTCCTCTGTATCACTAAGTCTCTATCTTTACCTGTTCCCTCTCCCAAAGGAAATAAACAAAGAACAGCCAAATGAGAAAAGCAAAGCCTACTTGTTCAGTTTGTGATAGAAAGGGTGTCAGCTACCATCACGTGTATTTTGGCAGAAACTCAAAGGTAGGGAGAGCAGTGGGAGCACTTGTTAGTTTAAAAAAAGAAGAAAGAAAGAAAGAAAGAAAGAAAGAAAGAAAGAAAGAAAGAAAGGTTTCAGGCATGCCCTGTTTGGAGGTTATTGGCCTGGGGAAACCACAGGTGGTCTATCAAGGTGATTGGCTTGGGATGTATATTGGCTTTCTCTGGTGGTCCTAAGTTGGAAACAAGGACAAAAATTAGGGAAGTTGTCAGTTATTAATGGCCACTTTGAGATGATTGTTCCAGAAGTTATTGTTTAAATTCCGGGATTGTTACTAGTGATAGCAATCTGACCTCTTACAAGTCTGACTTAACAGCGGCTGGCTTCCTGGGCCGTTTATTGCACATAAGGGAATTAATTTCTTGGGCAGGTTGCTGCAGATTGGGCGAGGAGGTCAAAGTTTTATTTCTTTGTATCATCTAGCCCTTGTCTCCTTGTGTATTTAGTCTCTCATTTTTTTTCTCCTGCTACACAGAAAGACCCTTCCTCTATTTGTCAAAGCTAAAGCTTTCACTGATTATCTCAATATTTTTTGGCCCTGCCTACCAAGCTCTCATACCATTCTCCTTTTTACCTGCCAGATGCCTCTAGGTCCAATCATTTATACTGTTGCTCCTTAGTTCTTTGGAAACTGGTTTCCCTCTCAGATACTCAAATGAACTTTCAATTTCAAATGAGATTACAATTTAAAAAACTGACAACACAAACATCACAAAATCCATAAAAGTACATAAGATCATTATTATGCTTATAATTTCCATATTATATATTGTTACATATTACATATATCAATATTATTATAACTTTTCTCTTAACTTTTTTGCCTACATATCCTTGAATACCTCTTCATCTGACAATAGTTTTATAATAGTTTTATGCAGAGATTAACAATGTGGTCTTTCCTCCAAAATGACTAACTGAAATTTGTTCATAAATGGTAGTGTAGAAATATAAACAGATGTCTTAACACTGACATATGGGCTGTTTATAGTGTTGCTACAGGTTTGTGCCCAGCTTACATAGGATCCTGATAAATCTTACTTCATTTGATTAGCATCTGAGAGGAGGAATATATAAAAAGACAATGACAGGATGATATATAAAAATAGAACTCTGATCCACAATCTGCAGCAAATAGCACAGGAAACCAAAATGTAATCTCTTGTAAGTAGCCCAGGAAGAACTATCTGTAAGTCAGACTTGTAGAAAGTCAGATCATTATGTCTAACAACTGGTCCAGGAAATCAAACAATAACCTCTATACCAATTGGTTCCAAATGACCAAAATTTGAGTAAAACCTGACAGCTTCCTTTATTTTTGCTTCCAATGTAGGACCAACCAGAGAAAAACCAAATATCACCCCTAACCAATCATATTAAGACACAGAACTCATAGTTAGCCCACCTTCAGCTTTTTTTTTTTTTTTATGCCATCAGCCTCCAGTCAGGGCACACTTGAAGCTTTCCTTTTTTTCCACCAGACAGCTTTTCCACTCCTCTGCTTGCCTTTGAGCCTCTGCCAAAATGCAAGGGATGGTACCTGACTTCATTGTTGTAGCAAGTTCTGAATAAATAGACTTTGCCTGTTCTCATTTGGTTGGGTCTTCATTTATTTCTACATATCATAAAAAGAAATAAATGTCTAATGAATTTATAACTACACATGTTGCATTACCTAGGATATTAAGCAAGAGCTATCTTCCATTTTAACTGAGCTTTGATGAGAACCCAATTCTCCGTTTGCATTTATTTATTTATTTATTTATTTATTTGACTGAGAGAAACACAGCCAGAGAGGGAACACAAGCAGGGGGAGTGAGAGAGGGAGAAGCAGGCTTCCCGCTGAGCAGGGAGCCCGATGTGGGACTCGATCCCGGGTCTCCAGGATCATGACCTGAGCCGAAGGCAGTCGCCCAACCAACTGAGCCACCCAGGCGCCCTCTGTTTGCAATTTAGATGTCTAATTGAAAGTTTTCCATAAAACTTTGGGTCCTGTTTGTTCCAAATCTTATTTTTCCACCACTGCTCATTTACTTCTGTGGCGGGAATTGCAGACTAATTTCATATCATAATATGATATCTGATCCATAGGCCCCCACACTGGGTGAGCAAACAGTGTACAGGAGAAGAAATAATTCCTAGTTCAGCAGAGCAAGCAGCAACTTAACTATACATTGGAGTACAGGGATCTTCATCATTATATCCTATGAATCCCGCAGTAGATATATCCCCAAATCAAATTATCCTTACCGATAGTTAAGGAGGCTACAGGGAAAATGGTGTCCAGAAGTGGGGGCAGCTTTCTGTCAGAGCAGGAAGGTGATGGGAATATTCAGACGGATATGGAGGAGCTTCGTAATGGGTCAAGTGCTCTACCAAGAGGCATGGGTATTGAGAATGACATCAGAGTTGGGACATGCAGAGTTTGGGGATAACTAAAGAGTCTGAATCTTCCTTTGGTGATTTTCATGTTCAGATACAGTCCAGGTAAAGGGGAGCATTCTGCCTGCTCCTATATCATCCTGTACTAATAATAGATAAAGCTAGAACATATTACATACGAAGCACTCTTCTAAACAGTACTATCAGTAGCTTATTTCACAAGTGAGGAAACTCAGGCACATAGTTCTTAAGTAACTTTTCTAAAGTCCCACAGGCAGTAAGTAAGCAACATACTTCCAAAATCTACATACCTATTTGCCCTTGGCCCTGATACTCTGTTGGAATCTCCTGGTTTTGTTTCCATGCTTCCTTTGTACTAGTTTTCTGTTGCTGCTGTAACAAATTACCATAAATTTAGTGGCTTAGAACAACATAAATTTGTCTTCCAGTTCTGGAGGTCAAAAGTCTGAAATGAGTCTCACTGGGCTAAAATCAGGTGCCAGCAGGACTATGTTCCCCTCTGAAGGCTCTAGAAGAGAATCCATTTTATTGCCTTTTCCAGATTTTAGAGGCTGCCTTCATTTCTTTCTTGTGGCCTCTCCAATCTTCAAAGCAGCAATGATTGCTCAAGTCTTTTCATATCAGTCATCCAGACAGGCTCTCATCCACATTTAGGGACTCTTGTGATTACATTAGCGTGAACCTTGGTAAGAGGATGCCTTTGGTGAGAGCTGGGGTGCTGCTGCATCATGTCCCTTTCCCTCTATTAGAAAGCACTATTTTCTGACTTAAGCCCAACAAGGGTGGCTCTCAAGAAATCTGTTGGAGATTTTATCAGTACGCCATTCAGCTGGGAGACTCAGAACTGGGACTGGACCCATTCTTCACAAAACTAAAATGAACCATGGATGGGACCTGACTCCTTTCTCTCAAAGAAAATCCAGAGTATGAAAGAACTGACTTTCTGTCTTGGTAGTGGAGCCAGCAAACTAGCAAGATTATGAAGGTCTTCTCTCCTTGAACTAGTAAGGGCAAGAGGTCTGACAGCATCTGCCACACACCAGATGTGTATCATGCAGGGGAGAGCTAATATGAGGTTGTCTTGGTCCTGTCCAGTGGGACCAGCTAGTAGTATGGGGTGACCTTAAGAGGCAGAGGCTAGGTGACCACCTGGAATTTCAGGACCGCCTGGAATATAGATGTACTTAGGTTGAGGGACAAGAGGAGGCTCTGCAGAGCTCATGAGAGATGGCTTTGACCGCTGCCCAGCCTATCTGAGGCTTAGCTTCTCTCTGAGACTACTAGTAAGAGGGAAACACAGGGAGCCAGTAAAAATGGTGAACTGGGGAAAAGAGGCGCAAGGAGAAGGATGACCCCTTTTTCCTACTAAAGACTTCCATCTGGAAGCAGGAATGAGCTTCGAGGGGAGAAAACTTAATGTCATGCCAACTGAAAACCACAGTCAGACTTTGACCATCAAGTCCGTACCTTTCAGATACTAACTTTGCTGCACCTAGAATTTATGCTTAGAGAAAACTGTCTACTAACTTAAACTTTAAAAAAAATTGTTAAATGCAACACACATGCAGAAAAATATTTAGAATACAGGTTTAGCTAAAATGAAGGTCTAGGAGACTATCACTTCAAGAAACAATATTTTAGCACTCCAGAAACTACCTGTGCCCTTGGGTACAACTCTGCTTTTCTTCCCAAAGGTAGCTACCAGCCTTGCATTTTATGACATTTTCTTGGATTGCTTTACAGTTTCATTTCCTACATGCATGCCTCTAAACATTATTGCATTGTCTATTTTTAAACTTTATATTAATTGTGTTGTATTAATGTGTTCTTTTGTCTACTTTTCCCTTAACACTGTCTTAAAAGTGCATTGGTCTTACTATATGCAGCTCTAGTTTTTTTTTTCATTTCTGTGTAATACATTTCATTATATGAACCTACCAAATTATCTAATCTATTTATTATTGGATAATGGTTTATTTCCAGTTGTGAACTATTACAGACAAGACTGTGAATGGTTCTGTAGGTGCACATATGAACACATTTCTCTAGGGGTTTATGGAGTTTCTGGGTGTGGCCATGGAATTATATGTGCTAGACCGGGCTCATGCTGGCCTCTCAGAATCAAACATTAAAACATCAGCAATTTTATAAGTAAATTAAAACAGCTCTTATTAAAAATTAAATTGTATAAACTTGCTATTATTTATATGTATATATATATTTAAGAATCATTCCTTGCTAGTCTTACACCACAGAAATCAATAAATACTACAAATCAGAGCTTTCCTCCTAGAGAGCTAGTCGTTAAACATTTAGCAGCCCTCACTGTTTGTGTGTTTCTCTTTCTCTGATAATCCCAAACTGTCTTCCGAAGTAGTTGTACCACTTTACATCCCACCAGCATCTTCAGAGCTCCTGTACATCCTTGCCAACACTGAAGTCATATTCTGGTGGGCATGTAGCAGCATCTAATTGAAGTTCTGATTTGTATTTCCTTTCAGCACTTGTCCTGCTATTGAGTAGTTGGATTTTCTCTCTCAGTGAAGTTCTTCTTCAAGTTGTCTTCTCATGTTTCTATTTTGTTGGCTATTTTTTTTAAAAAAGTGTTTTCTAGACCTTTCCTCTGATAAAGGATACCCACCTTTTGTTGGTTACATGTATCTCTTTTTTCCATTACTTTGTTGTAAAACAGGAACAGAAAACTCACATAAAATACAGTTCAATAAATGATTATAAAACAGATATCCTCGCAATCATTTGAGATCAAAACATAGACCTTTACCAATCACTCTGGCAGTCCCTCTGTGCCCTAAAAGTAAAGACCATCCAGACTTTTCCTCTTCCTTGCTTTTTTTCATAGTTTTAACCCTTGAATGTTCATCCTTATATGCAATTGCTTAGCTTTGCTTCTTAAAAATCAATGTCTGACATCTCTTAATCTTCAGGCTCCCTCCCTTTCCCTTTTTTTTTCTTTCATAGTTTGAAGAAATTGAGTCATTTGTTAAAGTTTCCCACAGACTAGATGTTGGTGATTTCATTCCTATAATGTAATTTGTCATCTTCTTCTGTCCTCTGAATTTTTTGAGACTCAATTATATTCAAGTTCTTTTTCTTTGCAAGATAATTTCATAGATGGCAATATGTTTTTGCATTAGGAGGGTCACGATGTCTGCTCACCTCTCTTTCTGTGATATTATTGGCCACTGATGCTTAATGTCTATATGCATTTATTCATCAGACAGTGCAAAATGATGACATTCTAAATCTATTATTCTGTCATGTATTAACTGGGTAACTATTTCTATACAGAAAATCTGCCCCTCATTTGCTAGTGGTTACCTAGTGGTTCTGCCTATATAGAAAAAGCAGGGCAATTGTTTGGTTCAGTTTATCACCTTTTAAAAAGAGTTTGTTCTTTATCAAGCTTGGATTTACTGATGACTTTATTATTGTCTCAGTTCTCTCATCTTTGACCTTCTAAGTTTCATCAAGTGCTTGGAAACACAATCCTGGTAGTTTTTGGTAACTTTGATAGCAAACCTGCTTTCTGACATGAGAAGATGTTCCAAACTCATCTTCTACATTTCCTGTCCAGCCCCTGGAATCATCCATTTCCCTGAGAAGCCCTGGTTTTTCCTAACAGGAAATGATGCTCCAAGACCATGGTCTAGGTGCTAGCAGTGCTCAGTGCTAACAAATTGGAACTTTTTTCTAGGCCTCTTTAGCAGACAGTTAGGAGGCTAAATGAAAATATCCACACTAATACTTCTATTTCAAATTCATGAATGCCAGAATTTTTACCTAACTTATTTTATTTTATCTGTTATCTCCTTTCTTCTATATAAGGTATACTGGTTCTCAAGGATACAGGAGATGATTAGAATACCCCATAATGATACATTTGCTCTCTTACATCACACACTGTACTCTCAGATCCATAAAACCAATGTTCTTACAACATCCGAAATAATTACCGAAGACACCTAAATTTTCCATGTGCTCTCCTGTTCTCTCTGCTTTTAATGGTTTGCTGAAACTATATTATCAGAGTTAAAAGGTATGACAGTTTACATTCTGTCCCTTATAATCTTGATTTTCCATAAGCAGAAGCTTTGTCAGAGATGCTTAGGCTAAAACTGATACTTCAATACCTCTTATGTACAAAAGCTTTGCAGTGCGTCTTTACATATTTAAAAGAAGATATTTCAAATTAAAGAAAAGAGAAGTGTACTTTACCAAGGTCACAGGTTATACACATGTATTTTCCACTTTGTGAACATGTACACTCTTACCGCCTTTTGACACCCTTTAACTGACATCTTGGGTTATGCAAACTAGATAGCAATCTCATTAGATCATCTGTTACCATAAGTAATGAGCCTCTCAATAGATGCTGAAAAAGCATTTGACAAAGTACAGCATTCTTTCTTGATCAAAACTCTTCACAGTGTAGGGAGAGAGGGCACATACTCAATATCATAAAAGCATCTATGAAAAAAACACAGTGAATATCATTCTCAATGGGGGGGGGGAATCTGAGAGCTTTTCCCTTAAGGTCAGCTATCCACGATCACCACTGCTATTCAACATAATACTAGAAGTCCTAGACTCAGCAATCAGACAACAAAAAGAAATAAAAGGCATCCAAATTGGCAAAGAAGAAGTCAAACTCTAACTCTTTGCAGATGATTTGATACTTTATGTGGAAAACCCAAAAGACTCCATTCCAAAACTGCTAGAATTCATAAAGAAATTCAGTACAGTGTCAGGATATAAAATCAATGCACAGAAATCAGTGGCATATCTATACACCAACAAAACAGAAGAAAGAGAAATTAAGGAGTCAATCTCATTTACAATTGGACCCAAAACCATGAGAGATCTAGGAATAGACCCAACCAAAGAGGCAAGGAATCTATACCCAGAAAACTATAAAGTACTCATGAAAGAAATAGAGGAAGACACAAGAAATGGAAAAATGTTCCTTGCTCATGGATTGGAAGAGAAAGTACTGTGAAAATGTCTATGCTACCTAAAGCAATCCATACGTTTCAAGCAAAACCTATCAAAATACCATCAATGTTTTTCAGAGAAATGGAACAAATAATCCTAAAATTTATATGGAACCATAAAAGACCCAGAATGCCTGGGGAATGTTGAAAAAGAAAACCAAAATTGGCAGCATCACAATTCCAGACTTCAAGCTCTATGACAAAGCTGTAACCTTAAGACAGTATGATACTGGTACAAAAACAGACGCATAGATCAATGGAACAGAACAGAGAGCCCAGAAATGGACCCTCAACTTTATGGGCAACTCATCTTCAACAAAGCAGGAAGGAATGTCCAGGGGAAAAAAAAGACAGTCTCTTCAACAAATGGTGTTGGGAAAATTGGACATTCCCATGCAGAAGAATAAAACTGGACCATTTTCCTACACCCCCCACAAAAGTAGACTCAAAATGGATGAAAGGCCTAAATGTGAGACAGGAATCCATCAAAATCCTTGAGGAGAACACAGGCAACAACCTCTTTGACCTCAGCCACAGCAACTTCTTTCTAGAAACATCGCCAAAGGCAAGGGAAGCAAAGGCAAAAATGAACTATTGGGACTTCATCAAAATTAAAAACTTTTTTCACAGCAAAGGAAACAGCCAACAAAACCAAAAGACAACTGACAGAATGGAAGAAGATATTTGCAAATGACATATCAGATAAAGGGCTAATATCCAAAATCTATAAAGAACTTATCAAACTCAACATCCAAAGAACAAATATTCCAATCAAGAAACGGGAAGAAGACATGAATAGACATTTCTGCAAAGAAGAAATCCAAATGGTCAACAGACACATGAAAAGGTGTTCAACATCCCTCAGCATCAGGGAAATACAAATCAAAATTACAGTGAGATACCACCTTACATGAGTCAGAATGGCTAAAATTAACAAGTCAGGAAACAACGGATGTTGGCGAGGATGTGGGGAAAGGGGAACCCTCCTACATTGTTGGTGGGAATGCAAGCTGGTGCAGCCACTTTGGAATACAGTATGGAGATTCCTCAAAAAGTTGAAAATAGAGCTGCCCTACAATCCAGCAATTGCTCTACTGGGTATTTACCCTAAATAGACAAATGTAGTGATCCAAAGGGGCAGGTGCATCCCAATGTTTATAGCAGCAATGTCCACAATAGCCAAACTATGGAAAGAGCCAAGATGTCCATCAACAGATAAATGGATAAAGATGTGGTACACACACACACACACACACACACACACACACACACACGTACATATATGCAATGGAATACTATGCAGCCATCAAAAATCCCTGAAATCTTGCCATTTGCAATGACATGGATGGAACTAGAGGGTATTATGCTAGGTGAAATAAGTCAATCAGAGAAGGAAAATTATCATATGATGTCTCTGATATGAGAAATTTGAGAGGCAGGACAGTGGTCTGTGAGAGGAAAGGAAGGAAAAATGAAACAAGATGGGATAGGGTAGGGAGACAAACTGTAAGAGACTCTTAATCTCAGGAAAAAAACCTGGGGCTGATGGGTGGGGGGAGGGATAGGGTGACTGGGTGGTGGACATTGGGGAGACTATGTGCTATGGTGAGTGCTGTGAATTGTGTAAGACTGGTGATTCACAAATCTGTACACCTGAAACAAATAATACATATGTGTTAATTTAAAAAACTGAATGAAAACTATAAAAAACATTGTAAAGCTACTAATATGAAATTTCCATTCATTTTCTCATTTAGTCCACAAGTATTTATTGAGTGTGCATTCTCCCAAGTAACTGTCCTAAACAGTAGAAGTACCTGGTGTTCGTGAATAAAATGGAACCACCCCTTCCAAAAGACCCCCTATATTTTAGATTTTTTATTTTATTTTTATTTTTTGAGACTTCCCACATTTGCCAATCTGGTGGGTCTACAATACTATCCTGTTGAGATTTTAGTCTCCTTGATTACTAATACATTTATGTACCTTTCTCCCCTAATTATTTACTATTTGGATATCTTCTTTTGTGCTGTGCTTATTCAAAACTTTTGTTTTTTTAAAAAAATTCTTTGGCTCATAACTATTCTTTAAAAACTAATTTTTATTTTTTAGAGGAGTTTTAGGTTCATAGCAATACTGAGCAAGGGTACAACTACTTCCCATATGGCCCTTCCCCTTACACATGCATTAGCTTCCTCCATTATCAATGCTCCCTTAAAGTGGCACATTTGTTATAGTTGATGAACCTGCACTGACATCAGCATTATCCCCAAATTCATAGTTTACTTTAGAGTTTACTTTTGTGAATTCTATGAGTTTGGACAAATTCAAAATGACATGTAGCCTTTTTAATTTTAACTATTTGTAGGAGTTTTTTACATATTCTGAATTTGAGTTATGACTGACTGGCTTGTCTTTTCACTTCCTTTATGGTCTCTTTTGATAAAACAGAAGTTGTTGAATTTAATGTAGTGAATTTATTACACTTTTCCTTAAAGTCACTGTTCTTTGTTTAAAAAATATTTTCCTGCCCACAGATCAGGACGATATTCTATATTATCTTCTGAAAGCTTAGGTTTGCCTCTCACATTTTGGTTCATGAGATACAGGTTTCAGCATCATTTTTCCCCATATGAACACTCATACTGTTGTTTTAACACATTTATTGCAAAAATCATCCTTTCCCCAGTATTATGCAATGCACCTTCATTATACATAGTGTCCTCGTATTTGAGACTCTATTTCCAGGCTCAGTATTTTTTCATTATGTTCATTTGTGTAGTCCTGTATCAATATCACTTTCCTCATTACTACAGTTACAACAAGAGCTGGCACCTGGTGCAGCAAGTCCTCCAATCATATCCTTCTGCCTAAGCCTGTTTGGGACCTTCTTGACTTTTACCTTCTCATATATCTTACAAGATCATTTACCAAATGCTTTCTCTTTTGAAAAGATCATGTCATTTTTCTTCTTTAATCTATTAATGTGGTGAGTAAAGTTTTTCAAATATTAAAACATGCTTGCATTCCTGGGATAACTCAACTTGGTCATGGTGTAATATCATTTTCATAGATTCATTAATTTTTGTTACCTGTATTTTTTTGAGATTTTTGTATTTATGTTCATAAATAAAGTTGCCTTATACTTTTTCTTTCTTACATAGTTGTTTTTTAAAAAAATATTTTATTAAAAAATAATAAAATAAGAAAGATTTTATTTATTTATTTGAGAGAGAGCATGCATGAGTAGGGGGAGGAGCAGAGGGAGAGGGAGAAACATGCTTCCCACTGAGCAGGGAGTCCAACATGGGGCTCAATCCCAGGACCTTGGAATCATGACCTGAGTCAAGGAAATGCTTAACCAACTGAGCCACCCAGATGTTCCTTTTCCTGACATAGTTCTTGCCAAGTTTTGATGTCAAGGTTATGCTTGCCTCATAAAATGATTTGGGCATTTTCTTCTTTTCTCTGTACTCCGGAATAATTAGGGCTAGATTATAGTTATATCCTCCATAAATGTCTTGGTGGACATTTCTGGTCTGGAGTTTCCTGTGGGGAAAGAGGTAGGTGTTTGCTTTTTGTCTGTTTGTTTGTTTTTTACCACTGAGTTAATTTCTTTAGTGGTCTTAGAACTAGTAAAGTTTTCTATTTATTGCTGAGAAGGTAATTTACTTTTTTTCTAGCAATTTGTCCATTTAATCCAGATGATATGAACCTATGTCACATACCCAGGTGATGCCTGTGTCATTCTTGCCCTAAGGATAGAGCCCATTTATATCATGATTTAGTAAAAAGTTTTGGAAACAAATACCTGCACAGACATGAGGGTAATTGGTTGGAAATTACCGAACTAGACTGGAAACCACCAAGTCATCTTCTATTTGCTGGTCTCACCAGCCGCAATCTGGCTACCCTGTTCACATTAACTTCAGTGTTCAGATTCTTCATGACATTTCTAAATTCTGTGATTGCACCTTTTTTTAAAAACCATAACTGGATGTCTTTCCTCTTTGTTCTGCCTGTATTATTTCAACTCAGTATTATGGGTCTGTTCAAATGCTAGCCATTCTTGAAGATGTCTCCTCCTGCGAATCCTCTGATCTTCCAAATCTGTTATGTACCTACTTCATTCTGTATTGTATCCAGTTGGTTGCTTGGATATTGATTTCTTTCTCCCTAAACTATAGTTTACATGCAGGTGTCTTTTTATTTATCTTAGTAACTACTACATGGGCTAGCACTGTGATTGGCTTTAGTAGCACTCAGTGAATACTTATTGAATAAATGAAGTTAGTCATTAAGAAATTTTCATATTTTCTTTATTTTAATCAAGGTGGAAATTACAATATATATTCTTAGTGTTATTGTTAATATTTCAATTTTTCACCTTGTGATTGACAAAAATGGTATCTTCTATTTCTAATTTGCACCTTTTTGAATATTATTGAGATTCAACATAGTTTCATGAAGTTTTGTTATTGTTTCTTTTGTGAATTTGTATTCCTATTCTTTGCCAATTTTGGTGAGTTTTTTCCCTATGGATTTGAATATGTCTATATTAGGGATATTACTACCTTCCTAATTATGCATATTCCTGGTATTTTCTCTCATTGGTAGCTTGCCTTTTTGATTCCATTTATGATGTCTTTTGTTAAATAAAAGATTTGAATTTACATATGTTCAATCTGTCAGTGATTTCCTCTTCACACTTGGTGTTAATAAAAACCCTTGTTCTATGAGAAAAGAGCTCTTGAGGAAGGAAGTCTCCTTCCTGAGAGATCGCTATTTTATGTCTAATAAGAGACCCTTAAGTAGGGCAGCAATGCATTTTAATTTAGGGGTCCAAATTCTTATATGTATGCTATATATACACACAGTATATCAAGATTAATGCTTATGTTTATGTACATTTTCTTCATCACTGGCTGACATTAGCATCCATCATTTGGTTTTGTGATTCACTGAATTTTTTACATGGTTCAATAATTTCTTTGTGGATACATAAGAAACTTTTCAGATGTAACCCTTTCAGTATGCATGTTCTGTCAAATTCCTTCTGATATTTCAGCTTCTAATATAGCCAAACTAGTCAATATTTATCATAGAATATTTTTAAAGTCAGAAGTCCAGGACTTATGGCCATATTCAAGTAGGATTGGGTTCCTACACTGACTTAAGCTTTATTTTATTTTTTAAAGGATTTTATTTATTCATTTGAGAGGAAGAGAGACAGAGAGAGCACAAGTAGGGGGAGAAGCAGAGGGAGAGGGAAAAGCAGACTCCCCATGGAGTAGGAGCCCAATGCCAGGCTGGATCCCAGGACCTGGAGATCATGACCTGAGCTGAACACAGAGGCTTAGCCATCTGAGTCACCTAGGTATCCCTGGCTTAAGCTTTAATATAGACTGTTGTCTTTCATTTTTTTTACAGCCAGAAATTATTCCCAGGACCTGTCGGCATAATACAGTGAAGATTTTTAAAAATAATCTTGCTTTCAAATGTACTTTTAAAATCTTTCCTAAAATCTGAATTTGCATGAAGAAATAACTACCTTGAATGGTTCCTATTAGTTGTTTTCCTTTGTACCTGCTTAAAAGTTTAACCTGATATTTATTTTGGGCTTTAAACAGAATGGTTACCCTAGAATTCTTCTCCAGAAGTGAGGTCTAGAGAGAGTAGACTTAGTTGGCACCTGACCTGAAATTTATTATTTTTTTTAGCAGCAACCCAGAAGAATAAGTAATTCTAACTGTAAAACCAGCAATAAAACATTGTCTTATTTTGAATCTAACTTAATAGTAATAGCAGATGCTCATGCAGTGCTTGCTATGTTCTAAGTCTTTACATATAGTAATTCATTTATTACACAGCAATCCAGTATTTAACAGATGGTGACACTGAGGCTCTAGAGATTATTGGGAAATAAAAGAACCATGTTTAATATCAAGATGACCAGCTTCAGAACCAGGTTCTTAACCATTAAACTATTCTATTCTGTTATTATTTATTCAGAAAAATTGGAGTCAGGATAAGAAGAAGCTCATAGGCTGGTGGCCAACACTTTGGAGTAGATCCCTCCAAAATTCATTTAAAGTAAAATCTAGAATGTGCTGTGACATAGACTAGCAAACACTATAATAATAGAAGAGTATGAAATGGATATTTTTCTAAAGTTAATATATTTATTAATTCATCTAAGCTTCATAACAATCTTATAAAAGGGTACTGCTATCCTCCCATTCACTAATGGGCAAACCGAGGCCCAGAGGGGCAAAATAATTAACCTAAGGACACATGGCTTGAAGTCCTTTACTAATGTCTTCTTATTTCTAGCTACAAACCATTTGTTTTCTATAAGCATTCAAGTTTTTTATATGTATCCTCTCATTTTATTCTCAAAATATTAGTGTACCAAAGTCTTCAGGTAGTCAGTATTCAATTTAACAGTTAAAATGTGTTTTCCATTTTAAGCCATTAGGAAATAATTAAGAGTTCTTCAGCACTCAAGGTAAAACTCCAAATCATTCTGTCGAAATGAAATCATGGTAATAAGTTGTTAGGAAGAATCCCAATCCAGAGTTTCAGGGCCTGGAAGGAGACAGATGGAGTCCCCAGATGGTCAGTACAGACTCAGGAAGTAAATAGAAATGCTTGAAACCCAACCAGAAGTAAGGCTGGGGTTTCACATCCATTCTGCTCAACTTTGGCCTTTTTTCGTGTGCTATGCATTTCTAGGTAATTATGTGGGGAATTTAGATGAATCAAGCCATTTGAAGTGGGAAGGAATGAGTGGAAATGAAGAACAGCTCTTGATTGTTGACACAGTGTAGAATCAGGGCACAGGTCACCTCTACCTACTAGGCTAGAAATCATACGGTCTGAAATGGAGTTTACCTTGGGAAAAGTTCCTACGCACTGCTGAGTATGCTGTTGAATGCCTAATTTGCCCAGCCATATACCGTGGCCCAGCTGGTATGAAATGCACTTGGAAGAATTTCTTATTGTATAGATCTAATGTTATACAAATTCACCAAAAAAGATTTTCAAAATAAAAACAGCTTTGTTCTTCTACACCTTTTCTTGTCAGTTTTATTGCAATGTTTTTTTTTTTTTTTTTTTAAGATTTTATTTATTTGACAGAGAGAAACACAGCCAGAGAGGGAACACAAGCAGGGGGAGTGAGAGAGGGAGAAGCAGGCCTCCCGCCAAGCAGGGAGCCCGATGCGGGGCTCGATCCCGGGTCTCCGGGATCATGACCTGAGCCGAAGGCAGTCGCTCAAGCAACTGAGCCACCCAGGCGCCCCTGCAATGTTTTTTTTAATGAAGTAACATCTTTATTAAAATATAATTCACGTACCAGACATTTAATTGATTTAAAGGATACAGCTCAATGTTTTTTTTAATACATTCAGGATTGTGTAGCTATTCCCACAATCAATTTTAGAACATTTCACATGCCCAAAAGACACCCCATCTTCAGTAGCAGTAATTCCCCATCTCCTTGCAACCATCCCAGCCCTTGGTCTCCATCAATTTACTTTTTATCTGTGGATTTGCCTATTTGGGGAATTTATATTAATGAAATCATATGTGATTCTTTAGTATCTGGCTTCTTTCACTTTGCATGTTTTCAAGATTCATCCACATTGTAGTGTGTATTATTAATACTTTGTTCCTTTTTATTGCCAAATAATATTCCATTGCATGGATATGCCATATTTTGTTTACCTATTCGTTAGTTGATGGGCAATTGGATTATGTCCACTTTTTGGCTATTATAAACAACAATACTTTGAATATTTGTGTATATGTTTCTGTGTGGACATATGTTTTTATTTCTCTTGAGTATATACCCAGAAGTGGGATTGATGGGTCACATGGCAACTTTATAGTAAACCATTTAAGAAACTGCTAGACCGCTATTTCTATCTCCATCAGCAATGCATGAAGATTCCAATTTTTCGACATCATCACCGGCATTTATCTGTCTTCTGATTCTATCCACACTAGTAGGTATGAGGTGATACCTCATCGTGATTTTTATTTCATTTCCCTCGTGACTAAACATGATGAACATCTTTTCATGTGCATATCGACCATTTGAGTACCTTTTTTGGAGAAATGTCTATTCAGATACTTTGTTCATTTAAAAAGCTGAGTTATTTTTGGGGCACCTGGATGGTTCAGGTGGTTGAATGTCAGATTCTTAATTTCAGTTCAGGTCATGATCTCAGGGTCTTGGAATCAAACATTGGGCTTTGTGCTCAGCGTGGAGTCTGCTTGGGATTTTCTCTCTATCCCTCTCCCTCTGCTTCCCCCTCCACTTGTGCTTTCTCTCTAAATAAATAAATAAACAAACAAACAAACAAATAAATAAATAAATATTTTTTTTAAAAATTGAATTATTTGTCATGTTACTACTAAGGTGTAGGAGTTCTTTACATATTCTAGATACAAGTCTCTTACCAGATATGTGATTTATGCAAAATTTCTCCCATTCTGTGGGTTGTCTTTTCACTTTATGATGGTGTCATAAAACACAAAAGTCTTTATTTTTATGAAGTCCAATTGCTATATTTTTTCATTTGTTCTTGAGCTTTACGCGTCATATCTAATCCCAGATCATGAAGATTTACACCTGTATTTCTTCTGAGTTTTGTGGTTATAGCTATCACACTTTGGTCTTTGATGATTGCAGTGTAAGGGATGGCCTCTTCCATGTGATAGATGTTGCAGGGCACATCCTGTGTAACCCTGTGTGACTGTTCTGACTTAGGAGAACCTAGTATTAGGTTTAGGGGATATGCAGCTGTGGCAACTAACTTTAACAACTAGTTATTGAGCATCAACTCTTTGGAATGCTCTCTGATGCACTAACAGTCCTCATCCTCAGCTTAGAATCCAGTGTAGGACGGACAATTCAACACCTGCAACCACGGTCTGAATCAGCCATCTTTGGAGGTTACTGTCATTCTAATAAGGTCAGGGTTCCTTGCCCAACAATTAGCATCAACCCCTTTCCAAGCTATCCCAAATAAGCTCATTATCTAAGCTCAAGCATTATTTCCCAGTCCCTCTGTTCAGCAACCCTAATCCCTGACCTATGGAGAGGTCCTGGAACCACTTCTGTTCATCGCACAGACACAGCTGTGGGGTGTAAGGTGGTATCCCAAATAAATCTTGGATCAGACTATCCATGATATGGAGTCCTAGGAGGTGCTCCCGAAAGTGTAAGGTCCAGCTGAACTGTGTAAGACTTTGGCACCACTGAAGGTTTGTTCCTTCAGCTATGTAGAACACAGAACAATTACATCATTATTATCTGGGTGTTTGATATAATGGAAAGTCACAGACCAATCACTTGTGGTGGGGTTCAGGAACTTGTACCTTACTCAGCTCCCCAGGTATCACCGACATTCAGTGAGGTTTGAGAACCACCTGCTTAACCCATGCTTCCACCATGCTTCCAAGAGTTGTTTGGACAGTAGTTTTTCCCAAGGACACATTAAACTCTGGGGAATGACTTGGACTCCCCTCAAAAATATAGTTGCTCCAAGTTTTCTTAAGAACTCATCTAACATTGGGCACATGGGTGGCTCAGTGGGTTAAAGCCTCTGCCTTCAGCTCAGGTCATGATCTCAGGGTCCTGGGATTGAGGCCTGCATTGGGCTCTCTGCTTGGCGGGGAGCCTGCTTCCTCCTCTCTCTGCCTGCCTCTCTGCCTACTTGTGATCTCTCTCTCTCTCTCTCTCTGTCAAATAAATAAATAAATAAATAAAATCTTAAAAAAAAAAAAGAACTCACCTAACGTATTCTTTGTAATCATAAGAAGTACTGATTCCTGGTTAGAAACAGCACACTATTGCTCAAGTGAAGCATCCTTAGTGAGAGGCAACTGAGTAGAATTATGGGCTCCCCTCCCTCTCAGGTTTCCCAGAGCATGAAATGTAGTCACAAGCTATAAAATCTCTCTAGGCCAACAGCCTCCTTATGCATGGGTCATGGGGGAATCCAGCCTGGGCCTAGTATCCTTTTTGAAAACCTACTGTGTGAGTCACTGTGAGGAGAGCTTCATGATTTCTAAAAGGTAAGCCCAGATGGAACAAATGGGCTTACAGAAGAAGCTGAGTCCCCAGGAGTGGAGGTGAGCCAAGGTCAGATATGGGTCTCCCTCTTCACAGAGATAAACTACTCTGTGCATTTAATCTGCTGTTCTGGAGAATACAGCCTCCAGCTACCACCCCATCCATTCAAACTTTGCTCTGCAGAGCCAGTTTTCTATGCAGCTGTGAGGGGGAATAGCAGAATCCTCAGCCAGCTGTTGTTTTTGTGAAGTACGTGAGGAGCCCCACCTGAGGGACTGGTAATTTGCAACTGCCTCAGTGGAGTAACTTTTCGTTCCAAGCTATTCTTTCTTATTTTGCCCTTTCGGCTTTTCTAAAATTATTAAGCCATTGAATTTTAGATTTGTTTTTAAGTTCTAACTATAGAGAAATCCAATTTCTAACATTAGAATCATCCCTAGAAGAGTGTAAGGTCTGGGGCTATTTAAGGCATGTAGCCTGCCTAGGACAATGGCACTTGAAAGTAGGTTGTGTTATTGGTGTATTTCCCCGAGACCTTGAGGCTTGGTCAGAAACAAAAGTTGGAAATTGAATTATAGTCATCAGAAAAAAGGAGTGAAGTACAGGGCCATGTGAGGCTCACAGGGACCTTGTTTCTTTATCCTAATGAAGAGGCCAGTTTGTAATGGTAGCAACTGAATGACAACACCACCCAGCCATTTTAATTTTGGTCATGGCCATGAAGACACCAGGTAGATGCTATTTTGGTTGATAGTAAACTCTTGGGTTTCTGTTTTCAACTCAGGTCAAGTGTTGGGTCTTGATTCTGTTTCATAGCTGTAAGGTATATGGGACAAGCCAGGATTGAACCCTGCAATGTGAGCATTACTAAATAAAAAACAGTATCTCCTCGGGCACCTTCTCTAGTTTGTTAGCCCTTGCTTTAAGTTTCTTTCTTTCTTTTTTTTTTTTAATATTTTATTTATTTGACAGAGAGAAACACAGCCAGAGAGGGAACACAAGCAGGGGGAGTGAGAGAGGGAGAAGCAGGCTTCCCGCCGAGCAGGGAGCCCAATGTGGGACTCGATCCGGGGTCTCCAGGATCATGACCTGAGCTGAAGGCAGTCGCTTAACCAACTGAGCCACCCAGGCGCCCCTTAAGTTTCTTCTATTAGCCTTGAACACCACTGTCCTTGGCCACCCAACCTAGGTCACCAGGGCAGCCTGCCAAATCAGCCGAACTAGAATGGCACAGTGTCCACTCTAAGTCCTTCCTTATAGCCCCATCTGCACATCAAGACCCCACTGGCTGTTTCCCATTCATTTCCATGGTAGGCCACTGCTACTCTGGAAAAAGCAGTTAATGAGAGAAGCCCATCAGTTTTGAACCTGGAGATGCCCTTGTCCTTCTTCCCTGGTGTTGTGTTGGCTTGTTAGACTGTGCCCAACCCAGGAAAGGTGGTGGAATGAAGCAGCCAGAGAACTTGGCTTTTCCCTCATCTGCTTGGGAAATGGATCAAAAGTTTATAATGTTGAGTTTGGTTTTTGATAAAGGGAATTAATTCTTTACTCGTTTTTAAGCGATGGTACTTCCTTCACTGTGACTTCTTCCCTTTCAAATGGCCAAACATACTGACATTGGGAACACTTCCTGCATTCCCACTACTCACATTGGGCTAACTCAGTGATTAGCGTGAAGTAGCTACTCAAAGTGTTGATTTGAAAATGAAATGCAGGTTCTCTGGCATTGGAAAGTCTTCAGAAAATCCCAGGTATGCTTGTGAGAGGACCCTAATCTGAGTTCTACAGCAATATATGTAGACCATGTGTGATCTTGATTGAAAGGGAACTAAAATATGTCTAAGATTCCAGAGCTTGAGACACTGAGAACCTAAAGTAAAGGGGGCTTAGTGATAATCTAGTCTACCCCGTCACTCTTATTATTTCATAAATTGACAAAGTACTCTTACCTTACAACTCTACAATTAAAACTCAGATATTAGGGGCGCCTGGGTGGCTCAGTTGGTTAAGCATCTGCCTTCAGCTCAGGTCATGATCCCGGAGACCCGGGTTTGAGCCCCACATCAGGCTCCCTGCTCGGCAGGAAGCCTGCTTCTCCCTCTCTCACTCCCCCTACTTGTGTTCTCTCTCTGGCTGTGTTTCTGTCAAATAAATAAATAAAAATCTTAAAAAAAACCCCCTCAGATATTAGATTTTTTCCATAATTAGTTAATGGGAGGATGACATTAGACACTATATATATCTATATATCTATATATATATATACACACACACAAAACACTATATATATATATCATGTTAAAAGTGGGAATTACCTAGCAGAGATTTCAGAGGTGGCTCTGTGGCACCTGGGGCTCTTCTCCTGCTTATCTTTCAGACTCACTAGACTGAAACAGAAGGGAACCTGGCTCCTGGCTTTCCCCATGACCTATCACCAGGTAAGGTGGCAGATATGTCCAAGGAAATAGCTTGCAGACTCCATAACTAGGCTAAATAAAAGACCACAAACCGAACAACACAAACCCTCTGAAACAGAACTTTGGAACAGGTCAAGGACCTAAAGTAGGGATGATCAATAAACTTGGTATAAGGAATGGGGTTAGCAGCATTAAACAAAAGCTAGAAATCAAAGAACCAAGTAGAAATGTGAGAAAAGTACAGCTAAAGAGTACATATATAGGATGCACAGTAGTGAACATAGCCAAAGGATGAATCGCTGAGAGGAAAGATGAAACAGAAAAGTATTAAGAAAGAGCAAAAGAAAACGTAAGATATGAAGGACTACTCCAATGTTTGGGAGGCAAAAGAGAAAGGTGGGACCTTGGCTTATCAGCAAGGAGGTTAGATTTAGTATGGCATGATTGTCCACAGCAGTATTTGGCCTGCATACAATTTAGGAAAATTGAGACCAAAATATAAAATGGAATGTTGGCTTCTCATGGGGGGAAAGTGAAAATCAAAAGATCTCCACCAACACCAACTTTCTTCTTCCTGCTTTATCCTGTAGTCTACGTGCGTTTGTGATTATTTGACTTGGCAAGGACAGAATGTTCAACTATGCATATTCACCCATCTATACCAGATAATGCTTCTAACATTATTCAACTACGTAAAACTACATGAAGTGATGTCCCTAGAATCACCACGGTCCAGGATGGATTGGTGGAAGGGCTGAGGAGACTCCTGTGGTTCTTGGTGAGCAACAGCCTAGGTCTTAGGCACTTCTTTCATAGAAGATGGGCTTTTATTAAGATCTGACTATCCAGGCTTTGCTGGCAATCCTGGACACCCTGTATTTATTGTTTGAAATCCTAAATTGCCTAACAGATATCTGGCTCTTAATGTCAGTGTATTTTACAGACCTTTCATCTTCTGCTTACGGATGTCATTAGAGCAGCCCCCAAGTCCCTATTCCTAGTTTGGAGGAAGGAGAGAGTAAAGCTTGAGAACACACCTGAAAATCTACTGTGGCCATACAGGATTTCTATTAGCTTCTTCTCAGTGAATGAGTGAATGGCAAGCCCAATTGCCCAGGGCAGAGGTGAGGACACATAAAAAAAGACCCTGTATTTACCAATAACTCTTCTTTATAGCACTAGAGTAAGGAGCTTAAAAAGGGACAGGAGGGAAAGGATTCCTAGCACCACCATTCTGATATCCCTGCATCTTCTCAATGAGGTGGTGTTGACCTTGGGGTTCATGGGAATATGCTTCAGGGCGCAGCGAACTGCCCAGAATCAAGTGTAAGGTTTGTGTGCATTTTTTTTTTTTTCTGGTGAATCGATGTTTTAGCAGATTCCCAGAGGTGTCTGTGAAATGCAAAGTGGTTAATTATAATTCTGCTTGGAGTTCATGGAAAGAAATTTGTCCCGGGGGGGGGGGGGGGATCCTTCATCTCCTTCTTGCTCCGTGGAAGTGCTACTGCTCTGCCCACCTGTGTCTGTGGATGAGGCAGTAGGACAACTGCACAGACCGCGAGGCTTGAGCTGAATTTTTAAGCATGGAGTGTCATGGGCTCTAACACTGGTTGCCGGTGAGGGCATCTGAGAGATGACTTTGCACCAGGCACAGTGGTGAGCACTGCATATATGAGTCCCTTTTATTCTCATGGTAGACGTAGTGATAGATACTATTAGCCTCACTCAAGATGATGAAAGGTGGGGATACTTGGGTGGCTCAGTTGGTTAAGCATCTGACTCTTGATTCCGGCTCAGGTCATGATCTCAAGGTCGTGAGATGGAGCCCCGTGTCAGGCTGTCTTGTGGGCATGGAGCCCACCTAAGACTGTCTCCCTCTCTCTCTGTCCCACACCACCTCCTAGAGAAAAGATGACGGAAGGTGGCCGGATTCATTCAGATGAGGGCAGTCTGCATGGCCGATATCTAAGTGAGTGTGAGTGCGTCCTCTGTAACTAGAGGCAAAGAAAGGAAGTTCTCAGGCTGCTTAGACTCCATTTCCTCCGTTCCAATGCATTCAAAGAAAAAAACAAAAGCTTTTTGAGTTCTTCCTGGATGCCACTAGATGGTGGTGTGCCAAAGGCTATTTCCTACCAGAATGCTAACCGCCAAGGGATAGATTTTAAGTTTCGCTGGAGAGTGCAAAGATTTGCCGAATAACCCTGAAAGAAGAATTCTAGCAGTGAGCTGGGAAGCTCTCTTAACCTCCTTCCCACCCTTTCTGCACCCCACCTTATCACAACACAATTCCAAGTGAATGTTTCACATTTTGGTTACATAATGCATCTCAAATAATGCATCCTGCCAGCATCTGTCCCCTAATATAATTCTGGGTTTTCATCAGCAAAGCTTTTGCAAAATGGGTGCGATGACTACGTCCTCAGCAAGTCATGATGGTCATCAGTCTCACGATGAAGGAAAGGCGTTTTGTCTTGACATCTTCACAAAGTTCTTACGGCGCACAGACTCTAATGCATTGAGGTTTTGAGAACCACAGTAGTACGAAGGCAGAAAGGCGTGTTGAAATATTTTATTGCTAAAATCAGTAAGGAGACAAGAACATTTGACTCTTTACCTTTTCCTCTGTTATATACTTCATTCTCTTAAATAAAATCCTACTTTGGTATTCCCTGCTGTTATTGGTAGCTTTCAGAAACTTACCCAAATACAGGCAAATGATCAAAATGTGTTTTGTCTCACTAGGAGCTGTCTCTTCCCAAGCTGTATGTGAGTACCACAGCGAGACCAAAGCAATCTCATTCAATCATGAGTTTTTTTGTTTACTAGTACAACTTTAATGGCTGTTGCTATTTTCACATGGCCTTAAATATATTTTTATTGCACTCTTTTCAGCAGTTAGACACTGGGATGAGTGTCAGAAGAGCCCCATCAAAAATCACATATAATTCACACACCAAATGGCTAGACTGGAACTATGCCTCTTCTCCTTTACATAGGAATTTAAAACAACAGGATTAGAGAACTAAAGCCAAGTATGAATAAATGCATGTGACGTATGTTCAGGGGTCTTTGCAGTTCTTTTTAGATTCATTGTAGAGCTTTTGGTTAAGTGATAGTCTCAATTCTAACTTTTCTGTTTTTAGGCTCCAATTAATAGTCCCTGGGTTATCAGATTACTGTTTCCAACAACCTTTCCTTTGAAACACTATTATAACTTAATGATATTTTTACATCTACCAGAAAATATATACCCTCCTATCTTGTAACTGTGACAATGAATATCAAACTGAATTTTAAAAATTAAATGTATTTTTATTTGCTATTTCTGCAAAGCAAAATGCCGTTGGACTTCCTCCTAAACAATCCTTAACATTGTCTCTCTGTGCTGATCTCACATAGACTCCTACTAGTGTCTCTGCTTTTAGACTCCCCATCTTCCAACCTGTTGTTTCTTCTCTTTGTGCTGTCTCCTTGCAGCTGCTGAGTTGAGTTATCATTTTACGATCACATATTCTTTTCTCCGTGTCCACTCACATTCCACTCTAGCCTTTCTAATGTACTTAATAATATGTCCTTGTATGTGTATGCTTCCTTCAATGTAGAAAGTATTCCAATTTACATAAGTGGTTCCACATTATGGATACTTTCCATAATATATTATTTATATATTAATGGAATATACACACCGACACATGCACCACATCTTCTTTATCCATTTATCTATCAATCTATCGATGGACACTTGGGCTGCTTGCATTCTTTGGCTATTGTAGATAATGCTGCTGTAAACTTTGGGTGCATGTATCCTTTTGAATTAGTGTTTTTGTATTTTTTTGGTAAATACCCAGTAGTGCAATTACTGGATTGCAGGGTCGTTCTATTTTTAACTTAAAAAAATTCTTTTTTGGGGGCACCTGGGTGGCTCAGTCATTAAGTGTCTGCCTTTGGCTCAGGTCATGATCCCAGGGTCGTGGGATGGAGCCCTGCATCAGACTCCCTGCTTGGCGGGAAGCCTGCTTCTCCTTCTCCCACTCCCCCTGCTTGTGTTCCCTCTCTCACTGTGTCTCTCTCTGTCAAATGAATAAAAAAAATCTTTTTAAAAATGTGTTTTTCTTTTAAAAATTTCATCCATTTATCATTTTAGAGAGAGAGAACAAGTAAGTGCACGTGGGGGGAGGGGCAGAGGGAGAAAGAGAATCTCAAGCAGACTCCCCAGTGAGTGCAGAGCCCGATGGGGGCCTGATCTCACCACTCTGAGATCACAACCAGAGACAAAATCGGGAGTTGGCTGCTTAACCAACTGAGCTTTACTTTTAACTTTTTGAGGAAACTCCACACTGTTTTCCACAGCGGTCGCACCAGTTTGCATTCCTGTCAACAGTAGGGAGGGTTCTTTCTTTTTCCACATCCTCACCAATACGGGTTGTTTCTTGTGTTTTTGATTTTTGCCATTCTGACAGGTATGAGGTGGTATCTCATTTTAGTTTTGGTTTACATTTCCCTCATGATTAGTGACGTTGAGAATCTTTTTGTGTGTCTTTTGACCATCTGGGTGTCTTCTTTGGAGAAATGTTTGTTCATGGCTTCTGCCCATTTTTTAATTAGATTATGTGGTTCTGGGGTGTTAAGTTGTTTAAGTTCTTTACAAATTTTGGACACTAAGTCTTTATTGGATATCTCATTTGCAAATATCTTCTCTGTTTCAGTAGGTTGCCTTATTGATTATTTCCTTCACTGTGCTTTTTATTTTGGTATAGTCTCAATAGTTTATTTTCACTTTTATTTTCCTTGTCTCAGGAGACATATCTAGAAAAATTGCTACGGCCTATGTCTACTCAATTAAGATGTATGCACAGTTGTGTGGGTATATATTACCATGGCATTGGACTGCAGCATGGCGTTCTAGAATATTCACACACCATGCATTCTTTTTAAATAATTTTTATTTTTTTCCATAACCCAGCCACCCTGTCCGTCTCCCCCACCCCCCAGCAACCCTCAGTTTGTTTTCTGGGATTAAGAGTCTCTTATGGTTTGTCTCCTTCCCCATCCCATCTTGTTTCATTTTTCTCCCTCCCTACCCCCTCAGGACTCCCTGTCCTGCCTCTCAAATTCCTCATATCAGAGAGATCATATATATGTTCCATTATATATAAGCTTGTATTTTTCATGGAATACAATGTTGCATGATATGTATATATCATGCCACAGATGAATGGATAAAGGAGATGTGGAATCCACTCATCTGTTGGTGGATATCTGGGTTCTTTCCATAGCTCACCTATTGTACCACACATTCCTTATCTAATCCCCTAGTGGTCAGTACATCAGTTAAGGTAATACCAGCTAATTGATCAAACATGATAAACCTGTTATGAGAAGTATCAAAACACTTATTCCTGATAGCAAGTATCTCTCTTAAAGGAGGACTTCAGGGACCCAGGCCCCTATCTTGTAGCTCTATCATCTTCAAACCAAAATTTCAAAGACTGCCAAACTTTCTGATAATGATAAGGAAGGGGAGAGAGCACTGAGGGTTAAGGATTTTCCGGGCCATGTCTAGAAGACTACGGGCACCTCTTGTCATGTTCCATTGACTAGAGCCTGGTGACAGGCCATACCAAATGCCAGGAAGGCTGAAAAGCTACTGTAGAAGGTATTGATTTTTTAGATTGTGGTTTTTACAATGAATCTTGGAACACTGAAAAAATAAAGTATTAAAAAAAATTGTGGTTTTTAAATTGGTATATGGAAAAAATTAATTTTTTTCCAATGTTAACCTTCTATATTATGACCTTACACATTGACTTGTTAGTTCTAATAATTGATACATAGATTCCTTAAAATTTTCTACATAAACAATCATATCATCTGAAAGATTAACTCTTTCCTCCATCTTTATGGCTTTCCTTTTTCTTACTTTGTTGCAGGGGCTATAATTTCTAGGACAATGTTGAATAGAAATGGTGACCCTGGATATCCTTGCTTTGTTGTTGACTGTAGGAGGAAAGCATTCAGCATTTCATCTTTGAGTATGATGTTAGTCATAGGCCTTTTGTTGATGCCTTTTTTCACATTGAGGAAATTTTCTTCTACTCTTGGTACACTGAGTGATTTTTATCCTAAATTGGTGTGGAATTTTTTTAAATGCTTTTCCTGCATCTATATAAGTCATGTGATTTTTTTCTCTTTATTATGTTAACATGGGGAATTTTAATGATTAGTTCTCAAACCTTAAACCAATTTTGCATTCTGGGCATAAAACTCATTCGTTCATAATGCACTGATGTATTAATATTTTTGCTAAGTATTCATTTATATGCACACGAGAGATATTGATCTACAGTGCCCTTGTATTGCCTTTGTCTGGTGTTGGTATTAAGAAAATGCTGGCTTCATAAAATAAATTAGAAAGTGTTTCCTACTCCTTTTTCTGGAAGAGTTTGTATAAGACGGTGTTTTTCCCTTAAATGATTGATAGAATGTGCTAATGAAACCATCTGGGCCTAGAATCTTGTTTATGAGATGGACTTCGATAATAGTCAATATCTTTAATAGGTATAGGCATTCAGATTACTTGTTCCCTTTGTATCAGCTTTAATAAGCTTGTATTTTTCATGGAATTTTTTCATTTTGTCTAAATTATTTAATGTCATAAAATCGTTCATAATGTTTCCTTATCCTTTTAATGTCTTTTCATTCCCAATAATGGTAATTTGTGTTCTTTTTATTTTCTTGATTAGCATGACTAGAGGCTTATCAATTTTGTTAATCTTAGAACCAACTTATCTCCTTAGCATGTTCCATTTTTGTATTTTCTCTACTCATCTCCTTTATGGTCTACTAGTTTTCTCAATTGCATCAATTATTTTATCTGTATTGTGCTTGCTTTGGGTTTACTTTGCTCCTTTTTATAGCTATTTAACACAGAATCTTAGATTATTGATTTAAGAAAATTCTTCCATTCTAAAATAAATATTTGTAGGTACAATTTTCCTCTGAGACTCTAAGCATGTTTCAGCTGCATCCCACACATTTTAGTATGTTTTATTTTATTATTAATAAGTTCAAAATATTTTATGATTTCCTTTGATTTCTTTTTTGACTTGTTGGAAGTATATTTAATTTCCAAATATTTGCCATTTATTTTTCCCTAGATAACATACTGTTATTAATTTCTTCTAAATCTATCATGGACAGAGAACATATGTTGTATAAATTTTATCTTTTCAATTTATTGACACTTAATTTCTGGTTTAGCTCATGATCTAGCTTGATGAATGCACCATATATATTCAACGGTTGGTAGTAAAGTGCTCTACAGATGTCATCTAAGTGAAGTTGGTCAGCAGTGATTTTCAAATCTCTGTCCTTATGGATTTATTTATTTATTTTGGTCTGGTTTTTCTATCAGTAACTGAGAGAGAAATGTGAAATCTCCAACTCTAATTATGGATTGTTTTCCTCTTCTTTAGTTCTATCCATTTTTGCTTCATATATAGTTGACCTATACATTTAAAATTTGATTGTTTTGTCTTCCTGAAGAATTTATTCTTTTAAAATTTGAAATGTCTCTCTATTGACAGCAATTTTTTGTCTTATAGAGTACCATATATAATTCTAATGTGGCAAATTTAATTTTCTTATGCTTCCTTTTTGCATGGTATATTCTCTTCTACAAGTTTACTTTAAACCTGTCTATATCTTTGTATTTAAAATACCTCTTATATAAAAAAATCCTAATTCAAAATTATACATGCACCCTGATTTTTATAGCAGCATTGCCTACAATAGTCAAACTATGGAAACAGCCCAAGTGTCCACTGATAGATGAATGGATGAAGACTATGTGAGATAAATACATAGATAATATTCATATGAATTACTCAACCATCAAAAATAATGAAATCTTGCCATTTGAAACAGCATGGATGAAGCTAGAGAGTATTTTGTTAGGCTGAATAAGTTTGTCAGAGAAAGAAAAATACTATATGATTTCTAAACATATCTGCAATTTAAGAAACAAATAAATAAGGGCGCCTGAGTGGCTCAGTAGGTTAAGCGACTGCCTTCAGCTCAGGTCATGATCCTGGAGACCCGGGATCGAGCCCCGCATCGGGCTCCCTGCTCCGCAGAAGCCTGCTTCTCCCTCTCTCACTCCCCCTGCTTGTGTTCCCTCTCTCGCTGTGTTTCTCTCTGTCAAATAAATAAAATATTTTTAAAAATCCTCTATTTTTATCTGCTTTTATTTTAGTGGTTGCTTTAGGGATTATAATACATATCCTTAATTTTTCACAGTCTATTTTGAATTAATTGAGTTAATATCATACATTTCACATAAACTATACCTTAAAGTCATGTACTTTTATTGACTTACCTTTGTATGATAGCTTATATATGTATGCATATATACATATCTATATCTATATATATATGGCATCCATATATATTATAAACCTCACAATTAAGTGTAATGGTTATTGCTTTATACATATTGCTATATATATTTGTCAAAAATTATTTCCTATTTCATGTTTACTTATGTATTTTCTATTTCCAGTATTCTTTAATCCTTATTGAAGATCCAGGTTTTCATTTGGTGTTATTTTCGAACATCCTTTAACTTATTTTTGTGGAACAGGTTTTCTGCTGATGAATTTACTTAGGTATTTTTTTCTCAGAAAATGTTTTAATTTTATCTTTTAGTCTTGAAGAATATTTTAGCTGGATGTAGAATTCTGGGTTGACAGTTTTCTTTCAGTACTTGTATTTAATTTTAATTTTTAATTGAGGTGTAATTGACATTATATGAGTTTTAGGAATTAACATGGTGATTTGACATTTGTATATATTGCAAAATAATCACCACAGTAAGTCTGGTTAACTTAGAACATTGTAATTTTTTTCTTGTGATGATAACTTTTAAGATTTACTCTCTTGACAACATTCAAATATATAATATGGTATTATTAACTATAGTCACCATGCTGTTATTTCATAACTGGAAGTTAGTTTGTTTGTTTGTTTGTTGTTTTTAAATAGGCTCCATGCCCAGCATGGAGCCGAACACGGGGCTTGAACTCATGACCTTGAGATCAAGACCTGAGCTGAAATCAAGAGTCAGACATTTAATTGACTGAGCTAAACAAGCATCCCATAAGTGGAGGTTTATACCTTTTGACTCCCTTCATCCATTTCACTCACCCCACCCCCAGGCTCTGTAACCACCAATCTGTTCTCTTTACCTATGAACTTGGTTTTTGCTTTTAGATGCCATATGCAAGCAAAATATGTGGTACTTGTCTTTCTGACTTATTCCACTTAGCATAATACCCTCAAGGTTCACCCGTGTTGCATAAATGGCAATATTTCACTCTTTTAATAGTTGAATAATATTCTACCATGTGGATATATATACCACATGTTCTTTATCTATACATACTGATTGACACATAGGCTGTTTCCATGTTGTGGCTGTTCTACACATTGTACATTCGGGTTGCAATAAACATGAGGGGCGTGTATTTTGGATCAGTGCTTTCATTTTCTTTGGGTAATTACACAGAAGTGGAATTGCTCAATCATATGGTAGTTTTATTTTTAATTTTTAAAGGAAACTCCATGCTCTTCTCCATAATGGTTGTACCAGACAATGCACAAGGGTTCCCTTTCCTTCACATCCTCACCAACATTTGTGATTTCTTATCTTTTTGATAATAGCCGTTCTAACAGGTGTGAGGTTCTTCAGCATTTTTAAAGATGTCCTTGTGCTGACTTTTTGCCTTGATGAGAAACCAACCTAATTTTGTTCTCTTGTGTGTTAGGCATCCTTATTTTGGTCAGGTTTCTTTTAAGATTTCTTGTACCTTTTAGTTTTTAGCTATTAACTCTAATGTGTGATTTATTTGTATTTATCATGCTCTCTAAAATTCTTCGTTTTCTAAACTCACATTTCTCATCAAATTTGGAAATTTGGACTATTTTTACCCTGTCTGTGTCTTCCTTCTTTCTGAGACTCCAGTTACACCTGCATTAGAACTTTGATATTTTGCCACAGGTCATTTTATTTTATTTTCTCTGTCATATCACATATACTATTAAGCCCACCTGGTGAAATTCAGAACTCTCTTGATGGCCAATTCTCCTAAAACACGACTCTCTCTATGTAAGTCTTTTAAGAATCTACAATATTCATTTTATTATTTGTAAATTATGCCTCAAGAAAGAAATACTATAGAGGCACCTTGTAGCTCAGTTGGTTAAGTGTCTGCCTTTGGTTTGGGTCATGAACCCAGGGCCCTGGGTTTGAGCCTCAAGTCAGACTCCGTGCTCAGCAGGAAATCTGTATCTCCCTCTCCCTCTGCCCCTGCTCATACTCCCTGTTTCTCTCTCTCTCTCTCTCAAATAAATAAATAAAATCTTGAGGAAAAAAAAAAAACACTACAGTGGTTTCCATTGCTGACTAAATGCAGGCCAATTTGAGGCCTTATTTTGGCACTCAAAGATTTCTAAAATAGTTATGTGTATTGCTGGTATATGAAAAAAAAAACAGCTGCATGGATAGAAAAGAGACTGATAACATTGGTTTTCTCTAGGGATAGGAACTGATTGTGAAACAAACGTGAGGGGAACTTTTCAACATTTACCCTAGAAATCTGAACCAATTTGGAACTTACTTATTCCAACAATGATAGCATCCCAAGTATACAACCCTATTCCCATTTCTGATCTATCTTCTCCCCCATTCCTGGGTGGCACATCTGTTCCTTTGGCCTGATCATTGTACGGTGCCTACCAGCCCCACACTCTTTTTCCTTAACATGCACCCAAGGCCTTAGCCTGCCTTTGAGTCCCAGTTGGCATCTCTCTTCATGAAGAATTCTGTATTCTGTATTTCTGTGTTTGGACTTTGTCTAAGAAGGGGTACAGGGAGAGCTGATCTCAGGGATAACTAGACTGAGGGACTTGGATATCATTGGTGCCTCCAAGCATTTGTACCTACCTTTATGTGCGTGCTGATTTTGTTCTCCCAGTCTCCCTGTACAGAAGAAATTGAAACAATAGCTTCAGGCAGCTCCAGACACAATTATTTTTTTGGTAATACATTCACAAGATCAGAGAGAAAAAAGCATTCCCACAAAGACTTCAGTAAAAAAAAATTCCAAGGAGGGGCTTAGACTGGCCTGAATTTGGCTGAAACAAGGACATGTGGCAGATCACTGATCAGCTCAGCCTATGATTGGCAGACTGACGGGAGCTATAATGCTGGAGGGGAGCATATCTGCAAAAGGCGAGCGTACAGGGGAGCATATCTCCAAAAGGCGAGCATACAGGGGAGCATATCTCCAAAAGGCGAGCGTACAGGGGAGCATATCTCCAAAAGGCGAGGAGAGAGGCACCTACTTGTGACAACATTTCAATACACACTCACTGTTTCTTTGATAGCGACTGTCATGCCCACTGGCCTATCTGTGCTTCCCATAATACTTTTTTTACATCATATGTTGAGCTGTTATACAGAATATGTCTGTGTTCTTTTAAGTATGACATGGGATAATCTTATTTTCTCTAGACCTTTATCTCTGAATAAGCAGGATTTTTTAAAAAAAGATTTTTATTTATTTATTTGACAGAGAGAGAGATCACAAGTAGGCAGAGAGGCAGGCAGAGAGAGAGGAGGAAGCAGGCTCCCTGCCGAGCATAGAGCCTGATGCGGGCCTCGATCCCAGGACCCTGAGATCATGACCTGAGCTGAAGGCAGAGGCTTTAACCCACACCAACCAGTCCCAGCAAGGACATGAACATGGAGGTTTGCTAACACATAAAGGCTAAAGTCAGATGCAAGAGGCTGTGACGTGTTGTGGTGTGGCTGCTTGAAGAGCTCTCTCTGGACCAGGGGGCAACTGGAAGGGAAGGGAGTGTTTGGACTAAAAGTCAGAGTGAGTGTGATGGGCAGTCTGTGTCGCTAGCACTGGATCAGGCTGCTTCTGCCCCGAGCTGGCGCCTCTATTATCAATGACAGTTCAGCCTGTGTGACACTGCCTTACAGCTTTTGCATATGTAATGGTATACACAGACATCACACCTTCATAGCTATCCTCTTTAATGTTCTCACACCCATTAATACTGCTTGGATCACTATTTCTGTCCTTGTAGGAAAAAACTACTGTAACAGCTCACTTTCACTTGGCGGATTTGAAAAAGAAATCGGTCAGTTGAGAAAAGTTTGTTTTAGACTTAGAGAGAAATTCTTTGCTGAAAAAAATATTTAGTGACTGCAAATGTTGGTGTTAGTGTCACTAGGAATGAAGAATAAAATTAATATAAACAAGCTTAGAAGAGACTAATGAACTCTGAACTCTTTTACTTAATCCATAAGTTACTTTGATACTTCACCAGTGATAATGTATTCAGAGATATTGTTACATAATTGTGGCCAGAATTCCAACCCCAAGCTTTGTTTTGCTACTGCTTTACCTACTGACAATTTTGCTAAAAGGCATTCCCCAGAAGACAATGAGGAGAATAGTAGCTTAAGGTAAAGCTCTGGCAGCTAAAACTAAAACCTATAAAGAAGAGCTTCGGGTTGTCCATGGAGTGCGTTATCCACACCTTTGCCCAGGTAAATGCCATGGGTGAAGGCAGGGGCTCTATCGCCTTCAAAGTGTGAGAGACCCGGCGTCATGTCTTAGTTCAGTAGCACGTTTCCTGGGCGGTCCTCCAGGGAGCTCCACACAGGGAACAAGAGGGCAGGGGAGAGCAGCCACAAGTCTGTGCTATATACTCCCCAGGCCCCCGGACAGAGCCTGAAAAAGCTGGGCTGGAGCCTGGGGCTCATGCTTTAGACCTAAATAGAATTTCTTTTCCTAAGCTCCAAACCCAAATCTTAGGACCCTCTTCCCTTTGCACAGTCATGATAAAGAATCTAAAGTAATGCTGCATCAGGTAAAGAGTATACGTAAGGAAAAGGGGCCAAGACCAGTCAGAAGCTTTGCTTTGCCTCCATGATGATGTGGGGCTTGTCCCAGAAATACTGAAAATAACTGGGGCTCCCAGCTGACTCAGTCAGTAGAGCAAGTGACTCTTGATCTAGGGGTTGTGAGCTTGAGCTCTACATTAGGTGTAGAGATTACTTAAAAAAATAAAACCTTTAAAACGAAACCCTGAAAGTGGACCAAACTTGGGCGACAACCTTTCTTAGCGGATATGCAACATGGTACTAACTTTCTGAAAAGCATGATGGGCTATGAGAGAGCGCCACTGGGAGTGAGATGGGATGCTTTGCACAACGTCTTTGCGGCCTAGCATCTGATTGCAGGCACAGCTAGAACACACGGTTCCCAGGTGTCCGTGCCTTCCCCTGGCAGGGCCACACCTGGCCCGGAGCTGCTGTTATAGCCTGGGGTGACAGGGAGCTGGGAGTTAGGAGAGCTTACCTCACACAGCTGCATGTGCAGTCCGGATGGGTGGGGTCAGGGGCCCATGGGGCAACCCATGGCCTGTGGACATACCCCATTATTAATGCTTTTCCTTTTTGCCCCCAAGGTAGTCAATTCTGGGGTATAAATTTCCTGGCCTTCTCAGAAGGCAGACCCCCACTGGTCTACAGTGGGGACCACTCAACGATGATGACACATCTGGTGATGGCTTCCATTCCTCCCGATCTCATCCCCCCTTCCTCCTCACTGCTGATCCCTGGGAGGCCAGGACAAACCAACCAGCCCAAGCAAGTTCTGTCTCAGCTCTGCCCCTCCAGTAGCAGCGCTGAGGCAGGATGGCATCTGAGGCACTTTAGGAGAAGTCTGTGTGGAGGGAAAACGGCTATTTTAAATCACTCTTTAAGTTTCATTAATTAGCATAGAGGCATACTCTCTACCTTTCAGCTAGTCCTTTAAGACCATAGCCCTTCTGTATCTACCAGAGTACGTGATCCAGGCCTGTGACCTATCTTTGAGACAGTCGTCATGGTTCAAATAGAAAGAACAACACACCAAATGTGTACCCTAAGGCACCAGAAAGAGAGTGAATCCGGCGGGGAGAAAGAGTACATCAGACAGGTGCACAGTTCTGCTTTGGGAGGCGTTGGAGTCTTTTCTTATTGAAATAAATTTTCTTCCTTTGTCTACTTCTTGGAGGCTAATGAAAATGAGGCTTGGGTTGCAAATACTGACTCTGGCTAACTTAAGCAAAAAGAAAGTAATTTGCAGGAAAGATGAGAATCAGATTTGGAGGCTTTAGAGCCATGAAGAACATACAAGTGGCAATGTTTATAACCTCAGTGCCAGACCTTAAATTTTGCAGCCCCTGAAACTACTGCCGTGCTGCCATCCCGAGCACCAGATCCTGCTGTGAGGGGGCTGGCATTGCCCACAGGCATCGCTTGCCCTGCACACCATAAAGACTCACTGGCTCTCATTGTACAAACACAGACACCAGTGTGGGCAGCAGAATGCAGGGGACCCATTTGGCCACATCCAAAGATACCATTTAGTGTCACCACATGTTTCTACCTGGGTTTACTGAGACTCTAGATTCCATGTTCCCTCATTTAATTAAAAGTTTCATTTTCATCTATACACTGCGTTTCTTGTAATTTTGTCTTTAGACACAGCCCTGTAGACATAAACATCTCCAAGTGTCAGGAGACCTGGGAATGGGAGGCTAGAAGCGGCTTCTGAAAACATTTTAACAAGTGTCCCACATGGAGACCCTTCTGGAAAACCCCCGGTAGGTTATCAGAGAAAGTAAGATGTGAGATGGTCTGTGGCCTTAGTTGGCAGCTGAGCCTTGCACCGTCCAGACACTACCCCCACTCGTCCAGGTGCCTGTGGTCACTGTAAAGAAATGTTTCAGACACCGCGCTGGAGACTGAAGGAAATAAACTAGCTGTTCGAGAGAGTCACACCTCCAAAGCCTCAGGATGCTAAGTTTACTCTAGTGATATGAAAACTTCTGTTTGGGGAGCGCCTGGGTGGCTCAGTTGGTTAAGCGACTGCCTTCGGCTCAGGTCATGATCCTGGAGACCCGGGATCGAGCCCCACATCGGGCTCCCTGCTCAGTGGGAAGCCTGCTTCTCCCTCTCTCACTCCCCCTGCTTGTGTTCCCTCTCTCGCTGTGTTTCTCGCTGTCAAATAAATAAAATCTTAAAAAAAAAAGAAAAAGAAAACTTCTGTTTGTCTTTAAGCACAAGACAGGTATTAATTTTTCTCCAGTCTTTCACAATGATTCTAATTCTGAGTAGAACACGGTTCTAACAAGGCCAGTGTGTACAAACCACAGATTGGATTCTATGAGAAGCAGATGGAGTTAGGCGTGTGAATGGTTTCCGGAATTCCCCTTCTTTGAGGGACCAGAGATGTTTAGCTCTGCCGAGATGGACCTTTTCCACCAGCTGTGTCTGACTCCGTCCCTGGGTCCAGAAGTGCTCGGCCTGTGTCCAGAGTACCGTCAAGCCTCTCGTGAATGATTCTGACTGTTCCGCACGCCCCTGCCCATAGGTGTTCAAGTCCATCCAAGAGTCCAGGGAAAGAGCTGTCTCCATCCAACCCCTAGTTTCCGCCCTAGTCAGCTTCCTCTCCACTCCTCCTTTGCCTTCCCAAACCTCTTCTCTGCCTTCTACAGTTAGGAGGCAGAAGCCCCGCTTGCAAAGAGAGACTGGAGGGAACAGGGAGGCTTAGCCTGCGGCCGCCAGCCCAGCTCAGCCCGTCCACACACCCAGTGGAAAAGACTGCTTGGACATTTTCTTAACGCTCCGCGGAGGCTGCTTATCACCAGCTGCCCCTCCCTGATACCACAAGCTTATTTCAGTTCATCCCTGCTTTCCAGCTTCCAGATAAGAGAGTTCAAAATCAAATTCAGTCCTTTGTGCAAGGATACCTTGTCATAAGTTTAAAAGGAAGAGTCACCAGGGTGAGGTATTCTGAGTCACCCTCCTTGAGAGAAAGCTCCTACTAACTTAAGAGTCCTTTAAGTCTCAGGGTCCAAATAGGTTCGTTTAGGATTGCAATCATGTCTCGTGGGAATAGTTAGCAGAGAAGGCAGCCCCTGCTGTAGGGAAGCCACTGGCACCATTCTGGAAGCAGCCTCCTGTGGGTGCAGGGTTGCAGGCACTCCCAGCGCAGGCTCTCTCTCAGGTTCTGGGGTATATCCAGGTTACACACCAGCTTCGTAGACCGTAGAGAAGAGATGTCAGGCCGTCAGAGATGAGGAAGCCTGTGTTAACCCTCAGTGCTCCAGCTGGTAACCGCTTCTCGTTTCTCATGGGTGATTAATGGCTACTTTGAAAATCAGCAAGCGCTGAAAAACTCAATTCCCAAATGACAAGGGGGCAGATGCTAAGGCTCTAGGCACTAAAAAAACAGCAAATGTTCCCCTTCTGTGTAAAAAACGAGTGGGAGGGAAGAAGTGACTTGCAAAGATTTGCTGCTCTTGAAAATTAGTCTTTACCTCAAATCACCCAGTGCAAGCGACTATGCTGCCCAGCCTGTGGGGCTTTGGCTTGAAGCTTCCAGGACCCCTGGGGAACTTTAATTCCCAACTGCTGTAAACCACGGCAGCAAACTTCCCTCTCACAACACCCAAAAGAGCCTAGTTCTGAGCATCCATACCTGACTATCTACCTGCATCCTTTCTCTTGAGTCAGCTCAAGGTCATGATCTATCCTTGACTGTCTACCTTGTCCATTTCTCCGTCCCGAATCCACTGAACTGGCAGAAGGTTAGTGGCACCATCTCAGCGGAGAAAGGACCACATTTCTGCACTTTGCTGCTGGCCAGTCGTTTAATTCCTATTTATTAGGTTCAACATCTGCCGTATCTTGTGAGGTGGGACTGTATTAGTTACCTATTGCTGTATTATACATTACCCCAAACCTTAACATTTAAGACACTTGACTATCTCACAGTTTATAAGGGTCAGGAATCTGAGAGGGCTTTAGCTAGGGGTGTTCTGGCTCAGAGGCTTCTGCGAGGTTGCAGTCACCTCAAGACTTGACTGAGGACGGAGAGAGAGTGATGAGAGCGAACGAGAGAGCACAGGAGTGAGACAGGAGCTACAGTCTTCGTATAACCTAGTCTTGGGAGCGGTATGCGGTCATGCCTGCTGTATGCTATTGGTCATGCACAGACCAGTCCTGGCTCACCATGCAAGCGGACTACACAAGTGTGTGAAGACAAGGATAAGGGGCTCATCAGGGGCCATCTGATTATCGGCAGAGGAGCTTACACTCAAGTTCAGCCACTGCTTCTGACCTATTCACTTTCGCCTCAACTCCTCTGTAAAGGAGCCACTTAGAATCTCAGCCTACAAACTCAGGTGTGTGGAAAACAAAGCAACTTTTATTTTAAGCCTCCATTTTACTGGGTCCTCAGAAACTTTACTCTTTTTCAGGGGAGCCAAGGGATGGGGAGGGATCGCCCCAGTTTTTAGCATTTGTCAACACATACTCATACATAGTAAAATGGAATATGCATGTTCCTGGGGACTTTCTGCTATTTCCAGACGGTAGCTGGAGATGTATCTGGGCAACCACATAGAAACTTATCTGCCTGGGTGTACTATCTCCCTTTTCTTTCTGGGGTCTGGTGCCTTCCAGATGGTGCTTCCTGGGAAATGGGGAGCAGGCTCCCTCTGCCACTAGACTCCTCAGCTTCTCTGCATGTTTTCACTTCCACAGCCAAGGGGAAGCTCTTTCTAGGCTATTCATTTCATTTTATGTCCACTTTTCTTGGGAATTATACCCTAGACCCAGGGGGTTATGGAAACAAGCTCTGTAGTCCCAGCTGCTTGTGACTTCTGCCCTGAGGCAATGAGCCCAAGGCTGCCTATGTTCTTAAAAGGTGAAACATGGGCAGTAAAAGGAAACGTTAGATATCCTGCTGCACTAGAATGCTTGCTGTACTTCAGTTTGCTGGGCTCTGCCTTGTCCGTCTTGTCTTGTCTCCATTCCTGTGATGGCTGGTTTGAAGCGTGGCAGGAGTAGACACACTTGCCTGTGACTCCAAATTATGTCCGTCAGGCACTGCCTTCAGGCTCGTTTTCCTTCTGATACCTTTTCCCAAGCTCAAGTTCAGGGACCATCGCTCATCACTGCATTTCATAGAGCTCCGTTGGTCTTATTCCTTGTTTAAGGCAACCTTCTCTGTGTCGATTCAGAACTCACAAATTGTCAGTCTGTTTGCTGAATCTGTCCCTGTACCCCTTTTTGTTTTCAATTTGAATTATCGTCAATATTTATAAACAGGAATTTCTCATAGATTTGGGTCTTTGGCTTGCACTGAAACATCGCACCTGGTAGCCCCAAACCCACCTCTCGGGGAGTAATGATTGGCTAGCGCCTCCTCTAGGTGGATCTGCTCTCTCTAGTCTGCACCTGTCCCGTTCATCCTTTTTATCACCAGCTGAGCCTGCTGACTCTTGCTCTGGTTTCTTGTGAGTCACCTCACATCTCATAGGCTGATTATTTGAGCTGTTTTCCTTTTCCATTTAATGATTGCCCAGCACATTGGGCTGAGTTGGCTATGAGCAGAAGAAAGTCAGAACTATGTCATCTAAATGTTAAAAGTTAGTCAATAATAGGTCCTGTCACCTGTTTTTGCCCAGAGTCCAAGGCCTGAGTAAGGAAAACTTTCTGTGTAGTAGACAACTCCCAATTTATAATTGGTTTATAGCTCATATTTGATAATATGCAAGCATCAGCTTCCCTGGTTAGTGTGCCCTGATCTACATATTTTTGTAATTCATTTGCTTAGGGCCTGAAGACATCCATACTACATTCAAATGCTTGTTCTTTCTACTGGACATTTAATTTACTCTCCAATATGAGTCTGGCTTAGGGAATTGAGTGCTAAGGTCTTGGGGGTGTGAGGGGAGTCGGAGTGAAGTAAGGAAAGGGGAAGGTAGTCATCAATGAGGCCACGGAGTTCCTGGGAGGCTGAGTATGAGTGCAGGGGGTGGGAAGTTTCCAGGTTCTGGCGTTGTCAAGGTTCAATCTAAACTGGTCCCGAGTCCACTCGGTATGATGGGACTGAACATGAATCAAAGTTCATCTTTGAGAACACTCCTGGGAAAGATGGAGACACACCTTAATTTCCGATGCTTTCCTGTCACACTCTTGCAGGTTCACTGACCTGAGGCCTCAGGAAGCTTGGCAGTTTGCCCAAAGTCATAGTTCGGACTCCTTACTCTGGGCCTTAGCGTCCCAAACACAGAACTGCCCCACGCTCGTGGGACGACCTTTGTCCCGGAGGCTGCCCAGCTCGTTAGGAAGTGTGGGACCTCTGGGCATTGTGGTGTGGGGGTGCCTCTCCCTCTCTTGCTGGCTCTTCAGAGCAATCTGGATTTCAAGAACAACCCGTCTTCTTGACTCATCGCCCTGTTTCCGTTGGCCAGCTCTTTCCGAGCCTTGGGCTTCTCGGCCCCTGACGTCACTCCAGCAGAATGGCTCCAGTTCAGCGCCACTTTGACTTTGGAGGCTGTTTTGCAAAATTAAGAGCCCGCTTTGACACGGCTTCAAGGAACACCCCAGGAGCTTCACCAACAGCAGAGTGGCTTCATTCAGTCCCAGGATCCAACAAATGCTCCGAACAGGGCTCGGCAGGCCTGGCCTCCCACAGCCGCCCAGCAAGCCGCCACTTAATCTCCATCACTCCCCACAGCGCAGCAATTAAAGAGGACGCCAGCAGGGCAAGGATCACTGGCGAATCTTTGGAGGGAAGTAGACCCCAGGGCTGCCTTGCCAAAGGCTCTCCCCCTGCACCCACACACCGTGCAAGAATGCAAAGGACGGGGCTGCCAGCTGGATGGGGGGCTGCCCCAGAAACGGGGGCTGAGATTTAGTACAGATGGCAGCAAGAGTGGCAGCCACACAGAAGAGTACCCCAGGGCTCGGAACTTCCAAAATGAGATTCACAGTTCTGGCCCGCCCCCTTTGGGGAGGAAACACCTGCTCCAGCAGCTTTGGGAACGGCCTCTTATTACCAACTTCTGTGCAAGGATCAGATTTTTGCAACTAGCGCTTGGTGTGAAATAAAAGCTATTTTGAGGTGAGAGGAGTTCTCAACCTTTTCCTCTTTGCATTTTGTGTCCTGATTAATTTTTCTTTAATGTTTTATTTTCAAGACTTCTTTTTCCTCCTTCTCTACTTTCTTTTCTACACTCCTCTCCTCTCTGTTTTCAGAGATCGTGCTTTGGAGACCAAGCCAGGGCCTGCCAGTGGTTCCGAATCACCAGGGCCTCCCAACAGTGTTGCCTGGGCCATAGTCCAGACCACTTAAATCAGAATCTCCAAGGGGAGGACCCTGGCAAAGAAATGAAAGTTTCCCTGCTGATCCTAATGTGCAGTGCAGCAAGGGGTCACAACTGCTGGGCTCTACCAATGATGCTAAGAAATAAGACCGATTAGAATGTTCTGGTTTCCTGGGGTTAGCTGAATGCCTTACACACAAGTCCCTAGAAAGATGAGCTTTGAGGAATCAATTCATTTTTTTCATAGCTTTTCTCCTATTATACAAATGATACATGATCACTGAGGAAGACGTAGAAGTGAAAAAAATCTAGCCATTCAGACCACGTTTAATATTTTTATGTATATTTCTTTCTTTTACTCTTATTTTTATGTACACGTACAGAGAGTTCTTGAATAAAAATGGGATATGTAGCTGCATAATTCTTTAAGCATCATGAACCTCTTCTATGCAAGCAAATACATTATAGAACACAATTTTAAATGATAGCATAATATTGTTTTGTTTTGTTTACAGATTTATTTATTTACTTATTTTTATTGTTATTATGTTCAGTTAGCCATTGTATAGTACGTCATTAGTTTTTGAGGTAATGTTCAGCAATTAATTAGTTGCATATAACACCCATGCTCATCAAAACATGTGCCCTCCTTAATACCCATCACCCCATTACCGGATCCCCTACTCCCTTCCCCTCTGAAACTCTCAGTTTGTTTTCCAGAGTCCATAATCTCTCATGGTTCATTTCCCTCTCTGATTTCTTCCCATTCAATTTTCCCTCCTTTTCCTCCATGGTCCTCCATGCTATTGCTTATGTTCCACGTATGAGTGAAACCATATGATAATTGTCTTTCTCTGCTTGACTTATTTCACTTAGCATAATTCCCCCCAGTTCCACCCATGTCTATGCAAATGATGAGTATTCATACTTTCCAATGGCTGAGTAATATTTCATTGTGTATATGGACCACCTCTTCTTTATCTGTTTGTCTGTTGAAAGGCATCTTGGCTCCTTCCACAGTTTGGGGATTGTGGACACTGTTGCTATGAACATTGGGGGGTGTGTGCCCCTTCTTTTCACTACATCTGTATCTTTGGGGTAAATACCGAATAGTGCAATTGCTGGGTCATAGGGTAGCCTTATTTTTAATGTTTTGAGGAAACTCCATACTGTTTTTCAGAGTGCTATACCAACTTGCATTCCCATCAACAGTGTAAGAGTGTTCTCCTTTCTCCACAGCCTCACCAACATTTGTTGTTTTCTTTTTGTTAATTTTTGCCATGCTAACTGGTATAAGGTGGTATCTCATTGTGGTTTTGATATGTGTTTCCCTAATGTCTACTGATGTTGAGCACTTTTTCATATGTCTGTTAGTCATTTGTATGTCTTCTTTGGAGAAGTGTCTGTTCATGTCTTCTGACTATTTTTTGACTGCAATTGTTTTTTGAGTGTTGAGTTTGAAAAGTTCTTTAGAGATCTTGGATTACCAAACCTTCTTCTGTAATGTCATTTGTATATATCTTCTCCCATTCTATAAGTTGCCTCTTAGTTTTGTTGACTGCTTCCTTTGCTATGCAGAAGCTTTTTATCTTGATGAAGTCCCAAAAGTTCATTTTTGCTTTTGTTTCCTTTGCTTTTGGAGAGGTGTCTTGAAAGAAGTTTTGTGGCTGATGTCAAAGAGGTTACTGCCTATGTTCTCCTCTAAGATTTTGATGGATTATTGTCTTACATTGAAGTCTTTCATCTGTCTTGAGTTTATCTTTGTGTGTGGAGTAAGAGAATGGTCCAGTTTCATTCTCTGTATGTAGCTGTCCAATTTCCCCAGCACCACTTATTGAAGAGATTGTCTTTTTTTCTATTGCATATTTTTTTCCTGATTTGTCAAAGATTAGTTGACAATAGAGCTGAAGGTCCATTTCTGGGGTCTCTATTCTGTTCCTTTGGTCTATGTGTTTGTTTTTGTGTCAATACCATCATGTCTTGGTGATCACAGCTTTGTAATATAACTTGAAATCAGGCAGCATGATGCCCTGTGTTTGTTTTTCTTTTTCAACATTCCCTTGGTGATTTGGGGTCTTTTCTGGTTCCACACAAATTTTAGGATTGTTTGTTCCAGATCCTTGAAAAATGGCAATGGTATTTTAATTGGGATGGCATAGAAAGTGTAGATTGCTCTGGGAAGTATGGACATTTTAACAATGTTTATTCTTCCGATCCATGAGCATGGAATGCTCTTCCATCATTTTGTGTCTTCCCAATTTCTTTCCTGAGTGTTCTGTAGTTTCTAGAGTATAGATCCTTTACCTCTTTGGTTAGGTTTATTGCTAGGTATCTTATGGTTTTTTTGGTGCTATTATAAATGAGATTGATTCCTTAATTTCTCTTTCTACAGTTTCCTTGTTAATGTAAAGAAAAGCAACTGATTTCTGTGCATTGATTTTGTATCCTGCCACATTGCTGAATTGCTGTATGAGTTCTAGTAATTTCAGGGTGGAATCCTTTTGGGCATAGTATTGTTTAATCACTCTCCTTTTGATGGATTTGGGGCTACTGTTTTGTTCTGTTATGTTGAACCCATGATGTCCACTCTTATAGCTAAATCTTTGCCTACATCTGTGGTATTGGTCTGGTATTTTCTCTATACTAACTCACTGGGTCATATTGTCTAGTCCCCTACCTTTACTTATAACCAAAGTACTACCACTCCAAAGTTTATATGCATTCCAAGGCACTTTTGTTCATAAGGAGCTCTTATAATGTTCATCTGGTTACCCAAATCTTGTTTCCTAGCTTCCCACCTTTTAAGTATTTGGTTTTTCTTCAAGCTAAAACACATAGACCTCAGCCTCAATTCTTCCTTTACCTTTAAGGCAGAGCCTCTCTCCACCGACTCATTGGCAGGACATGTTGGTTTGAGTTCCATATAGGTTTTTTTTTTAATTTTTTTAAAGATTTTATTTATTTGACAGAGAGAAACACAGCCAAAGAGGGAACACAAGCAGGGCGAGTGAGAGAGGGAGAAGCAGGCTGCCTGCCGAGCAGAGAGCCTGATGTGGGACTCGATCCCCGGTCTCCAGGATCATGACCTGAGCCAAAGGCAGCTTTTTAACCAACTGAGCCACCCAGGCGCCCCTGAGCTCCATATGGTTTTAAATCTATCTATGTCTTTCCATATTCCTACCACCTCCTAATTAAGCCATCCTTATCTCTCACGTGGACTGAACTTCTCACTCTTGACCTTCTCCTATCTTTTTTCCACATTGCAGACAGAATGTTCTTTTTTAGGCATAGATCATATTATGGTATTTCCAACTTTGAAGAGTTTCATGGGTTCTTCTCTATAAGAATAAAATTCAGGACTTCTTACCATGATTCATAGATCCTGAAAATATGGCTTCTGCATACCTTGCTAATTTCTTCACTCTATTTCTCCCCTTGATGACCAGGTTCCAGGCACACTTTTACTCTTCCTATTAAAATATATATACATTTTAATATGTATTTAATATATTATATATATATATATATATAATTTAAAAGGTTTAATTGATTTAGAGTGAGAGAGAACATGAGCTGGGTGACAGGCAGAAGGAGGGGGAGAGAGGGAATCTCAAGCAGACTCCATGCTAAGCATGGAGCTGATGCAGGGCTCAATCTCACAACCCTAAGATCATGACCTGAAATGAAATCAACAATTGGATGCTCAACCAACTGAGCCACACAGGTACCTTTCCTGTTCTTAGACATGCTGATGCCTTTCCCAGCAATTGATACCTGTCATGCAGCATCTACCTGGTGCCAGGGGAACCTTATGTTTCATGTTCCATGAGTAAGAAAGTCCTTTGACCCAAGGATCTCAAAGCTTCTACCATGACACTATGGCAGGCTAAATGTTTTAGCTTGCAAGTAGGGTAAAATCTCAGACACTACATTTATTGACATTGTTACAGTATGATTGGGAAGAAAACTCACCTCAAGATCAAATGTGCTTGGCTGCTTATTGAATACTATTGGGTAGATGTGGCAATTCAGTTCCCATATATAATAGTCTCTCTTTTCTCCACCATACATACTTTCAGCAGAATATTAACCAATAATGAATCATGGATATTAAACAGAGGGAGCAGGACTGATAAACTCTCCACTTTCATTTTAGTTATTCTGTTTTTCTAGGAGTAAAACAGATGACTCCTAGAGAGTACATGTTGGCTATCATGGCCTTTCATCGAGCTATAGACACAGTGAAAGATGTTTAGGAAAGACAACACGTTAAACATTGACAGATCTGATTAATGACTTCTTTTCTATATAAATTTTGGAAGGGGGCAGCACAATTTGTTGTTGTTGTTGTTTTATGGAAGGAATGCATCTTCCCACAAAGGTAACTAAAGTCTCCAATATATGCTCACAACCATCAAAACTAAGTTTTGTTTTTTGTTTTTTGTTTTTTTCCACATTGATGATATTAGGATGATCTCCTTTTTGGAAGAAGCAACCATGAAAAGTTGGGGAACTCCAACAGCACATACAGCATAGCTAAAGATGGTCAATTGACTGGATAAAACACAGGGCTCAATCAGTTCAGTTCTTAGGAATAACTTGGGCCAAGACTATAGAGACAAGAAACTTTGCCACTCAGGATACTATTTCATTATCTTGGAATTTAACTGTGACTTTTTCCAAAGGTAACAAGGACAAGCTATTGGCTTCACCTTGTGTTTACACTGGGAACTGCCTCTAAATGCTATCCGCCCAGCTGCCTGCTGGTACAGCTCCCTCATTCTTTCTTTTCCTTTCCTTTTCCCTTTTCTTTTTAAAAATTTTATTTTTGTCCTTCACTTTTCCGTTTTGACTTCCTCTCCTTCCTGAAAATGGACAAAAGTGGAAGTTACAGCAGGGCTAACCCTGCTGTCTGTCCTGTGGGTGAATGTTATGGCTGAATCCAGGGACCCAGGTTCACTGTTTGGGACAGATAACAAATGGACAAGGGGGAAATTGTGGTAGATGGAAATGGAGCCACAAGTGGTTACCAATGCTGGTAAGGGATAATGTTGTATTTTCCCAAGACTATATCTCAGAGCAAGAGAAAAATTCTCTTAGATGTCTGTTGTGCCAAACCATGGCAGATCTGGGAGAAACCTCTGGATTTGTTTTCTCTTGAGAATGGGATTTGAATGAACGAAGCCAGAATATTAGCTATACTCTAGAATTCTACTTGGTTGGTTTAAAGAAATGACATCACTCAGTATCACCTGATGTCCAACCTGAGTAATAGCAGGCTTGATTTAGGTGGTTTTTATTTAATTTTGTTTTTTGGGGGGTTATACTGTAATCTTGGTTCTTTTTTGGCCTTGAAAGAAATCTTATCTTTGAACTGAGGTGGACACATTGTCTTATTTTGCCTGGAAGCTGATACATTGTATTGTTGTGAGCCAGGATGGTATCTCCCTAAGAGCATAAAAAGAGATGAATCTTGCTGCTTACACAGTATCTCAAAATCTGCTTTGCTTTTGATGATGTTGGATGTGAATGTGATTGAAAACTATAATGTGAATAGAAAACCACAGCATCATGGACTCAGACTGATGTCCAAGAGGGTGACTATCTGTGCGATGTGGTGGCTATGACCCATTGATTCCCCTGGAATTTGGAAAGACAAAGGTGGTAGTGCAGAGTGGAAACCGGAAACCTGGTATAATGAAAAGCTGCTTCGTGGTGGCTGGAATATGATCATCTCCCAGACCAGATGGAACCTAGAGTTTATGGAGCCGTGGCCTATAGTGACCACCTTGGTTAAGGGAAATAAGAATAATCTGAGAAAAAGGTGTTTTTGCTTAGAAAGTTGGAGAAATGACACCATAGTATTAATTGATGTATGATGTATTCAGAATTATTTAACCTGTTACAGTTACAGAGTGTAATAAAAGATGTTTAGCTTCATATGTAGAGCTAAATGAAAATCAAGGCAACACGGAAGAAGATCTCCAGGATGAACAGATGTTTTGGGGAGTGGACTTAAGATCCCCAAGTGATGCACTTTCTGTGGAAGCTTGCCAGAGGACACTAGAGAGTTGAATGTTTCTATCAATACATGTAGAAAAGGGACAAATAATGCACGCAAGGAAGGAAAATGGTGGAGGGAGGAATGGAGAATTTGGTAAAGGAATATCCATCAGAAAACTTGTGAATGGAGCAGAGTCTTGTTAACTTGCTTTGCAAAGAGAATCCCCAAAATTGCAACTTCTCATCGGAGGATGCAAGTCTTGGTGATTGTCTATATTATAGTGTGTGTGTGTGTGTGTGTGTGTGTGTGTGTGTGTGTGTGTGTGTAATAACTATTATAGAAGTTGCTGTACTAAGAATAAGAAAATGCCTAAAATATGTACCAAGGAGGTTTTAATGGGGATCAGGAAGTGAACTGAAGGAAAGTGTTAACAGCTAGTTTTGTAGTTTTTCCTCTAGGCTTAGGGATATCTGAGGATTTGAATCCTGATCTTTTCTCTTTGCAATATTAAACTCAAAGAATTGCTGGGATGATATGCTGCTGATTAAACAGAATCTGGTTGAGGATGATGTACAAGTGCTTAGTCGGTACATGTACAGTGTCAAAATTGGTCCTTTAGTAATGAGTAATTGACATTGATGAAATGCAGCTGCCCTGAAGCATGGAGGGGTGTAAGGGGCTACATGGCCAGCTGGCATAAAGCTGAGGAGGGCTCAGAGCTGATGACTTCCCTGAGCTGGGCTCATTTGCACTCAGTCTTGTCTCTTGTGAGCATGCATGTCTCACATTGGAATGCTTGTGCCTAAGAGTCATGGGACCTCATCCTTTAGAAAAACTAAGTAAATTTGGTACTAGCTGGAGCCCACTGTGTCTCAAGAGTTTGATTGTCTATCTAAATCATGTTTACTGTAGAAATTAGAGCAGGGTGGACATTGCAATTACCTTAACCATGATTTATTTTAAATTGTTTTATTCTTAGTCATAGTATTTAATTCACAGCTGTAATGAACACTTGATGGAAGGTAGAAGACATTAGGAACATTGGTGTTGAAATATATATTCCAGAAGATAAATGATAATTCCTCAAATTGGCCTTATGATATTCTTCTTTGATCTATAAGTTACATTTATCTGATCGAGATCTTTATACAGCAGATAAACATGTATCTCTTACTTAGGTAACCAGTGCTAAGAGAAAATGTGGAGAAAACTACTTCTATTTGGTTTTCTATTTATTGTGAATTAATACTATCCACATCTTTAATGTGTTATTTGTAGAGAAATGCTTGCAAGTAGCCTAAAACTTTCTCTCTATATTTGTCATTTAACAGAAAATCATAATTATAAAAAGAAACCATTTGATTTTATTTAAAATACAAGTATTCTAAATATCTACTATATTGACTGTTTTTATCACTAATCAGGAGTATCCAAAAGCAGTTAAACCATTGAACATAATTTATAAAATATTTTGAGACAAAAAAAGGGATTTCATTCAAGTACCAACTCAGTTGTCACCTCTTTAGGGGCCTGATACTGTATCTAATGTCCTCCTCTTCCCTCCTTCCCTTTGGGTTCCATTCACCTTATAAATCAGGGGTTTTAATTGTATTGCCCTCTTTTATTTTGCGACCTGCCATGTTCCCTAGAATGTCAGCTCCCCTAGAATGTCCACATGGGAAGAATCTGTTTGTCTTTTTTTTTTTTTTTTAATCCCTATGTCTCTCCAACCCTCCCACCCCAGGCCTGAGAACACTGCTTGGAACACGACAGCCATTCAATTTGAACATACCAAATATATTTTGATTTCCCCTCAGGTATAAAAGATAGTTACTTTGTGACAATTGATGAAAATAGAGTATGGTGTGCATTTTTTAAATAACATGGTATTCTGACAAGATGCACAATGCTAAGTATTTATAGAGTCAGAGAGTATATAACTCTAGCATTGCAGTAAGAGACCACTGGTGGTTCTGTTTCAGTGATTTAAATATATATTGAATTTTAAAACCAGAGGTGGTGACTGTGGAAATGCAATGATCAGATCTTCTACCAAGGGGAATGTGCTTGATTGATAGTTCTAGCTGCTATTCTCCTGTATTCCCCACCATGTTTGCACTGAAATCATGCTTACCGGGGCAACTCCCAACCGATGACCACATAGAGTGGGAATTGAATGTGGACCCCTCTAACAGTTTTTGCTTGAGAACTCCCAGTTGGCTGGGTTGAAACTTTTTTGGAACTATACTGCAATCTTAGACTTTTCCTACCCTACCCTGATCTCCTCCTTTTTTCTTTCTGGGAGGTACAGCCAAAGTGAGTCACTGGCAGAGATTTTAGGAAAGAAAAGACAGGGTCCTCTCCTCCTTTCTCCGTTTCCTACGCCCCCTTGTAACTTACCCCTTCCCTCTACAGTCCCGTCCCCTCCACACGGCTCCCACTGAACCTCTACACTCATCTACTGGCCTCTGATTTGTAATCAGATCATTTCTATTGGCTTGGAGATTGGCAAATACATAAGTTATGTCTCTGTTTTAGGAGAACATTTAGAGAGAAATCCTAATTTCTATAAAAATGTAATACTTTAAGGAATTAAGAGATTTATAATAGATTCTATAATACATAATACTCATCTAGAAAAAGTCTTTGAATTTATTTTATGCAATATAAAAAATAAAATATAATAGATTCAAGACCTAAACTTTGTTTTTTTTAAATCAGGACCTAAAATGTATTCTTCAAAAGGTAAAGTCTTGCAAGAAAATGCAGGACAGTACAGATATAATCTGGGAAAATAGACATGGTTTGTAATTGAATTCCTTATCTATTGTTGTGTAACAGATTACTTTAACACTCCACCAAACATTTATCATCTCACAGACTTTCTGGGAATCTTGGAGTCAGTTAACGGGATGGTTCTGGTTCAGGGTCTTTCATGAGATTGCAGTCAAGTTTTTGGCCAGGACAGTGGTCATATGAAGACTCAAGTGGGGTTAGAGTATCTGCTTCTGAGTTCACTCATGTGGTTCTTTCAGTTCCTCACTGGCTATTAGCAGAAAACCTCCACTTCTGGCCATGAGAAGCTGCTCACATCTTGGCAGTTTGCTCCCCCCAGAGTAAAAGATGAGAGAGAGAGAGAGAGAGAGAGAGAGAGAGAGAGAGAAAGAATAACCACCCAAAATAGAAGCCTCCGTCTTTTTATGACCTAATCTTAGAACTGGCATCTCATTACTTATGCTATATTCTATTCGTTAGAAACAAATCACTAAGTTCAACCCACTCAAGGGGAGGGGAATTGAGCGCCACTTCCTGTTGGGAGGAGTATCAGATAATTTTTGGATCATCTTTAACACTACCACAGTAACCAAGAGAAGAATCACAGAAGCTTAAAACAACTGCTTATATGAACATATAAATCATTTGCATGGCAAAATACTGTGAATGTTAATAGACAAAAGACTGCTTGAAAAATGTTTGTAGGGGTGTCTCAGTGGTTCAGTTGGTTAAGCATCTGCCTTCAGCTCAGGTCACGATCCCAGGGTGCTGGGATGGAGCCCTGCATCAGGCTCCTTTAAAAAAAAAAAGAAAGAAAAAGAAGGAAAAAATGTTTGTAGTATAGTAAGGGTGACTCTTTTCTTCTTTTAAAGATTTTATTTATTGGGGTGTCTGGGTGGCTCAGTCATTGGCATCTGCCTTTGGCTCAGGTCATGATCCTGGAGACCTGGGATCGAGTCCCACATTGGGCTCCCTGCTTGGCGGGAGGCCTGCTTCTCCCTCTCTCACTCCTCCTGCTTGTGTTCCCTCTCTACCTGTGTTTCTCTCTGTCAAATAAACAAACAAACAAACAAACAAACAAATAAATAAATAAATAAAATTTTATTTGTTTATTTGAGAGAGAGACAGAGAGAACATAACAGGGAGAGGAGGCGGATAAGGAGAGAGAAGCAGGCTCCTCACTGAGCAGGGGATCACCCCACCCTGGTATCAGGACCTGAGCCACCCACATACCCCAGGGCAAATCTTTATAATACAAAAAGAGCTCATAAATTTTGACAAGAAGTAGATAGCCTGCTAGATAAATATGCAAAGGATACTGAATCAGTAAGGAGCTAATTTTGACAGAGACCCAGCCATACTGGCTTAAAGACTTGAAGATTTGTTTGCTTTTGTAATATATTCAGAGGGAGGATGTTGCTGCCTCGGGTTCAGGACTGAGGTGTTTTCATTTGTTTGGCTTTTCTTTTTAAAGTTAGGAGTGACTGCTAGAACTTCAGACAAGATGTACACATTCTTGATTTCAGGAAGGAGATAGCAGGAAAAGGACAAAAAGGGTTTTGCTATTTTACATGCTATCCCCAAAAATGACTAGAAACAACCAAGATTACCCATTGTATCCAATAAGATGCATTTCAGTCCAAACAATAGAAGAATCAAAAGATTTTTAAAATGAGGAACATTCATTTTTTTAAAAAGGATTTTATTTAGTCATTCATGAGAGATGGGGGGTGGGGGGCGGGCAGAGGTAAAGGGAGAAACATACTTCTCAAGGAGCAGGGAGCCCAATGCAGGACTTGATGTCAGGACCATGGTATCATGACCTGAACTGAAGGCAGACACTTAACCATCTGAGCTGCCCAGGCACCCAAGAGGAAAATTATTTACATGATAGTCCTGGGGTAGGAAGGTTTCAGTATTAATTGAGTGGCTCAATGTCATCAGATATCTAAAATAGTTCCTTTTTTTTTTTTTTTTTTGGCTTTGTCTCCCATAGAGTATTTGCTTTTTGTTTCTAGTCTGGTACCCCATGATTATAAGACAGTACATCTGCACACATCACTTATCTACCCAACAATGAGCAAAGACTGGAAAAGGCAACCATACAAATGTATGGCCAGGAGGAATGGTGTTATTATGACTGAATGACTGACTTGGCTCACAGTCTTAGCTGGTAGGCCAGTACTGAAAGAGGGGTGACAATTCTGAGATTTTTGATTCTGTTGGTCCTTAGGGCAGCTTAGGTGGGACCTGTGTTATTTAGAGCCTCCAGTCTAGTCAACTCTCAAGATAAATGGAAGCACTTAAAAGATGCCATATAAGGAACATATCCTGTATGGGACTTGATATGAAAAAGGATGGGAGGCAATGGCTAAGAGTAATTCATCTTTGCCCCTGGGGCTAGGTAAGAAGACCAAGGAATACTGGCCATCTCAGATAACTAAATGCACTGGTTCTATAGGCAACCAATGAATTGTTGAACACTACATCAAAAACTAAAGATGTGGGGTGTCTGGGTGGCTCAGTTGGTTAAGCGACTGCCTTTGGCTCAGGTCATGATCCTGGAGACCCAGGACTGAGTCCCACATCGGGCTCCCTGCTCAGCGGGAAGCCTGCTTCTCCCTCTCTCACTCGCCCTGCTTGTGTTTCTCTCTGTCAAATAAATAAAATCTTAAAAAAAAAAACTAAAAAACTAAAGATGTATTATATGTTGGCTAATTGAACATAATAATAAAAAAAGAAAAAAGAGGAAGGCAACTGAATGTTGGCCACAACTATAAATGATCTAGATTCAGATGGAACTAAAATATTTAGCAGTATCTCTAGAAACAAGACAACAAAACTATTGCTTTAAAGTAATGATGAAAAAAGAACTTTACCTAGAATTTTATACCCAACAAAACTGCTTCGGGTTGGACTCACTAGGAAGCAGACATTGAGATGACTTGCATACAGTTTTATAGGGAATTAATACCTCTGGGGGAAGGAAAGGAAAAAGGATTGGCAAAGAGAAAAGTTGGGTTGCAGTGAAGCCCTGGAAAAGGCTTCTGCTGAACCCAAGGGGAGCTCTGCGGTGGGATGGACTTCAGAGTTGTCCCACATGATAGTAAGGAATTAGATCTTTCTACTCTAATATGTGTCAGTTATTGGGTACAGGATGCTCCCAGGGAAAGGATGCAGCATTAGATGAAGCAGCTCTTTCTAGCTGAGGGACATTTCTGAAGAAGCCTGGAAACTGAGATAAGTCTGCCCACAGCACTGGCAGTAAGTTCTTCAGTCTTGACAGAGGGTTCTGGGGAGTCACATCACAGCATCCAGCCAAGAAATTAACATTAATGCAAAAAATATTTATTTAGCGCCTACTATGTTCCAGGCACTCTCTAGGCATTTGCCACATATCAGTAAATAAAATGATCCCAATATCTCTGCCTTTGTGGCCCTTATAGGAAGATAAACTGTAAGTGTAATAAATAAGTAAATTGCATAGTTTGGGTATCAATAGTATCCTGCCAAGAACCTGTTAGACCCAATGATCTATTTTGCTTTTGTTTCCCTCATTTGAAGGGACGTATCTATAAAGATGTTACTAAGGCTGATATCCAACAGAATACCGCTTATGTTTTCTTTTAGGTGTTTTATGGCTTCAGGTCTTACATTAAGTCTTGAATCCATTTTTTAAGTTTATTTTTCTGAATAGTATAAGAAAATGATCCAGTTTCATCCTTTTGTGTGTAGCTGCCCAGTTTTCCCAACAGCAGCTATCGAAGAGATGTTTTTTCATTTTACATTCTTCCCTCCATTGTTGTAGGTTTATTGACCATATAAGCATGAATTTTTATCTGAACTCTCTATCCTGTTCTATTGATCTATGTGCCCATTTTTATGTCAGTACCATATTGTTTTGATTTTATAGCTTTGTAGTATATGTTAAAGTCTGGGATGATGATAACTGCAGCTTTGTTCTTTGGGAAGATTGTTTTGGCAATTTGGGGTCTTTTGTGGTTCTACTGGGATTACATCAAAATTAAAAGCTAAAAAAATAAAAATAAAAATGTTGAATCACTATGTTTTACACCTGAAACTAACATAACACTGTGTGTTGACTATGCTTCAATAAAAAATGAATAAATAAACCATGTTAGAATCTTAATATGGAAGGGTATTTGTACAAAGATTATGACAGATGTTGATATAGTAGGGATGTAACTTACCCACAGTTAGCAACAGCAGAAAATTGTTGTTGCCACTTCTAGGGCCAAAAAGACAAAAGAGACAGCTTTACCAGAACCTAGAAGTTGAGACTATTGGTAGGAGCTTAGCTTGGAAAGCACTGGACCACAGAGGAAGGTCATATGTGAAGGTGGATGGAGCCATGTAGAGGATGTAGATACTGTTAGAGGTGCACAAAAAGCAAAGAGAGGACAAGTACCTAAAGTCTTTCCCTTCTTCCCATTCTTCAGTCTCCTGCCAGAGCCTCCCCCTGGATGAAACTCCCAGAAGCCAGATGGAATGTGAGCCTGGGTAACCTACATCCCTGAGATATAGAAAAGGGCAGAGAATGTTAAGAACTGAGCAGACAGCAAACCACTATTGAACAATATAGTATGCTTCGAAGGTGATACTTTCTCAATTTTTTTAAGATTTAGAAATACATAATTTCTAGATATCTTGTTCATTTATTCTTTTATTCAGTAAAAATATATTGAACTCTTAATATAAATTAGACAGCAGTCTTAGCACTGGGCATGTAATATACCAGGAAAACACATTACAAACATATATGTACTAAAAATCATTAAATTATTTAAAGCAAATACATTAGATACACATTTTATTAGACTTTAAAGCACCTTTAAAACCTTAAGTAAAATTGGCCTACAAAATATTAATTTTAGGTGTACAAACTAATGATTGGATATTTAGGTACATTTCAAAACTATTACCATAAGTGCAGTTAACATCCATCACCATATATGGTTACAAAATATTTTTCTCTTGGGATGAGAACTTTTCAGATCTTCTCTTTTAGCAACTTCCAGATATGCAATAATATATTTTTATAATATAGTTATTATGATATATTATTAACTATAGCCACTGTGTTGTATACTATATCCCCAGGATTTATTTATTTTATGACTCAAAGTTTGTACTTTCTGACTCCTTTCACCCATTCTGTCCACCACCTATACCCCACCTCTGACAACTGCCAATCTGTTCTCTGTATCTATGAACTTTTTTTAATATTCTACATATAAGTGAGATCATACAGTATTTGTCATTTTCTTGTCTTTTTAAAAAATATTTATTTACCATAGATTTGTCAAATCATCTCCAACAAAGCAGGAAAAACTATCCAGGAGAAAAAAGACAGTCTCTTCAATAAATGGTGCTGGGAAAATTGGACACCTACGTATAGAAGAATGGAAATAGACCATTCTCTTACACCACACACAAAGGCAAACTCGAAATGGATGAAAGACCTCAACGTGAGGCAGGAATCCATCAAAATCCTGGAAGAGAACATAGACAGTAACCTCTTTGACATCGGCCACAGCAACTTCTTTCAAGACACGTCTCCAAAGGCAAAGAAGACAAAAGCAAAAATTAACTTTTGGGACTTCATCAAAACAAAAAGCTTCTGCACAGCAAAGGAAACAGTCAACAAAACAAAGAGGCAACCCACAGAATGGGAGAAGATATTTGCAAATGACACTACAGACAAAGGGCTGGTATCCAAGATCTATAAAGAACTACTCAAACTCAACATCGAAAAAGAAGATAACACATCAAAAAATGGGCAGGAGACATGAAGAGGCACTTCTCCATAGAAGACATACAAATGGCTAACAGACACATGAAAAAATGTTCATCGACACTAGCTATCAGGGAAATTCAAATCAAAACCACACTGAGATACCACCTTACACCAGTCAGAATGGCCAAAATTAACAAGACAGGAAACAACAAGTGTTGGAGAGGCTGCGGAGAGAGGGGAACCCTCTTACATTGTTTTGGGAATGCAAGTTGGTGCAGCCACTTTGGAAAATAGTGTGGAGATTCCTTAAAAAATTAAAAATAGAGCTACCCTATGACCCTGCAATTGCACTACTGGGTATTTACCCCAAAGATACAGATGTAGTGAAAAGAAGGGCCATATGTACCCCAATGTTCATCGCAGGAATGGCCACAATCGCCAAACTGTGGAAAGAGCCAAGGTGCCCATCAACAGATGAATGGATAAAGAAGATGTGGTCCATATATACAATGGAATACTATGCCTCCATCAGAAAGGATGAATATCCAACTTTTGTAGCAACATGGACCAGATTGGAAGAGATTATGCTGAATGAAATAAGCCAAGTAGAGAAAGTCAAGTATCACATGGTTTCACTTACTTGTGGTGCATAAGGGATAATACAGAGGACAGTAGGAGAAGGAAAGTAAATGGGAAGTAGGGTAATTCGGGGAGAGAAACAAAACATGAGAGACTTTGCACTCAGAAACAAACTGGGGTCTTGGAGGGGAAGGGGTGGTGATATGGGAGAGCTTGGTGGTGGGTACTGAGGGTACCTATTGCATGGAGCACTGGGTGTGGGGAATAAACAATGAATCTTGGAACACTGAAAAAATAAAATCAATTTAAAGTCAAGAAAATAGGGAGATTATTTTTTTTAATGCAATGCACAAACTTTAATTGAATCCTGGTTTTTAAGAAAAGGTTCTAAATGGGGACAAACAAGAAAATTCAAATCAGGGAACCAGATATTAGATATTACATAATTATTAATTTTAAGTTGTGATAACAGATCATAATATATAGGAGAATGTTCCTATTCTTTGGACATTAATGCTAAAGGCTAAAATATTTAAAGGTGGGATGTCATGAGCTCTGCAACTTACTTTCATGGTTGAGAAAAAATTTTTATCTACACAGATATATGGTACTATTTAAGAAATGGCAGAATGTTAACAATTGCTGATGCAGGATATATATACTCATCATTCAAATTTTCTACATATTTAAACAATTTTATAATAAAAACACTGGAATATAATATGGTTAAAAAGAGTCTAAATCAATATGGTACCCAGAATAGTTCCTTAAACAGAAAAATGACATTAGCAAAAAAATCTGGTAAAATACAAATTAAATGTATAAATTATAGTTAGTATTATTGTACTAATGCTAATTTCCTAGTAAAGTACTATGGTTATATAAGATCTTCACATTAAGGAAAATTGCATAAGGGGAACTCCTTGTTCTATCTTTGAGAATTTTCTGTAAATCTAAAATTATTTCAAAATAAAACTTCTTAAAAAGTGGCAGCCAGCACTGTAAAAGCTGGAAATTTATGTTGTATTTTTATATGTATATAGTCAAACAACTGGAAAATCTAGTTTCTACAACGACCTTCCACAAATCTCCAGTTTGGTAAAAAGAGACTCCAAACATAAAAAACATTTCCACAGGACCATGTATCAGACAGAAGGGAAGCAGTTGTTACCCACTGTCTGGACATTAGGCAGTGTGGCTGGTCAGACAGTTACTTGATCCTTGAGGGTGAAACTGCCATCTGGGTAGCAGCCAGTCCCCTTGTTTTCCTGGCTCAGTGAAGCTTTCTTTAGTTCAGCAAAGACATGGGTTGAGCTGTCTACTTGTGCACCTCTGACTGAAGGACTGGCAGTGCTAAAAGGCTCGGTTTCTCCCCAAGTAGGGGATGCTTAGCATGCTTGGGATAGGAGCATCCCAAAGGAAGAGCTTTCTTGAAGGGAGGGATGTTGAGGTGGGTGGGTGGGGGGAACAGACTTATGGGTTGATCAGTCCTGTTGTGGAAGGAGAACCCCTCCTGGTCTGTCCCTTAACAATGGGGATTTGGCAGGAAGGAGTTGAAGATGAAGGCCTGAGAGGAACCACTTTCCAGGGGTTGGAAGAAGTGGAAGTGACTTGCCCATAATGGGGATATTCCTGCCTTGAGATGAGGCATGAACACTGCTAGACAAAGACTGCAGTGTCTCAAAGCCTTCCAGTTGCCCTTTCTTGGTCTTCAGGTAGTCAATGAGCAGGTTCAATTGATTCCTGTACAATTGCTTTCTCTCAGTCAACAGAAAGAGAAGGTGCTGAAAGCCAGAAGGGACAGAATAACTGTTAAGGCACTCCCAAACCTAGAAGTTGTCCTTCAGATCTCCAGCCTACAGAGAAATTCAGCAGATTCCTGCTGCTCCCATTTAGAGAAAAATCTAGTTAGCCACTAGCGCTAAGACATCTACCAAGGGTATATAAAATGTATTTTGATAGACACATGAAACATGGGTCTATCATTAGACTGTTCAACAAGAATGCAATCCATCAAAAACTAATGATGGATTTTAATATTTTGACTAATTGAACATCATAAAAAATAATAAAAATTAAAAAATACAAAAAAAGGGAGAATACACCAAGATTGGAAGAAAATTATTACATATGGAGATCAAAATGGCATCAGGTGTGGGATAATAATTGGGAATTTTACTTATTTTGTTGTTTATCATTTAGTTTGTTTCTACATATATGGGAATACCTTGGAGATACTGTGGGTGGTTCCAGATCACCTCAAGAAAGCTGACAGGTGCATGATTAAAGGAACAAGGCTGCTACACAAAAATGAAGGCTTTGTTTCACGCCAAGCATCAAGAATCACACTGACCGGTCAGGGCCGTCTCTATGGAGTGAGAGACCATGCCCAGTCTTACAGGCTAGCTTTTATAGGGCAAAGCCACAAACCATAAACTGATTGCAGTTACGTAGTTGTCCTTGAGTTAATTTTTATCTCTATTTGTCAGGATCCGGGAGGTTAAGGGGGTTAGAAATGTGTTTTTTACTGATTGGGCTCCTCCACCTGGTTTGACCCACCCTCATTCTTCTGAGCTCTGATACCAGGAACTGACTGGTTTCTGGAAGATATGTGTCATTCTGAGTCAGCAAGTTTTACCTGGTAAACAACAAAATGGCTGTTTGGAGGAAATGGAGTTTCTCTGGCTAAGTAGGCTCTTACAAAAGCAAGTCACATTAAAAAAAAAAGGATGCAAATGAGGGAGTCATCATCTCTACCTCCCTGGAGTGCTCATGTAAGACTTAGTTTGGTAAAGAGGTGAGTCATTTCCATCACAAGGCCGAGATCCTGCCACTGATGACCTATGACTGCTGTGTATTTCCCGCAATCTTTGTTGATAGAAACAATAACACCATCTGAAAGCCTCTCTTGATCACCTTCTTTTTGAACCACTTGACAAAAATGCTGGAAAAGTCCTTCTTTCTGAGTGTCCCTGCTGCTGGCATCACCTAACTGCCTAACGAAGTGGACTGGTGTCACTCACGGTTCTCTTCTTTCACTTTTGAATAATCAGCCACATTCTGCCATAATTCTTTAATGCTTAGCATGTTTTCAGTCTCCTTTAAGTAGCTGTTTGGGAGACTAAGAAGTTAGAAGAAAAGGTTTATATGGCTTACTGCCAAAACCTTGAGAACAAAGACTTAGCATTCTCTCCTGAGCATGAGGCTGACTGCTGCCTTTTCCACTGATGATCATTCTCTTACTTTCAGCTACTGAAGATCTTCCATATTGTTTTCTGAGAATCCTGGCCAATGAAGACATTTTATGTCCTGAATGTCAATGTTGCAAATACCTCCGAGGAGGAGATTCCAGAGGCCTGTGGGAGTACACAGTCTCCTGGCTAAGAATCTAAGATTGCCCGTGAGGGCATCTCAGTTGGATGTTGGTAGAACCTCCGGAATTATTGAATGTCAATGCCTGAGATCACACAACTGATATGTAGCACACTACTGGTCAGCTGCGAAAGCTTTGTCCATGGAAGAGCGACAACGTCTTCAGTGACAAAGCTCAGCTTGCTGAGCACTACCCAAAAACACTACCCACATTATAAGCTTTAAACTTATATATGTTGTATATCAATAATGTCACAATAAAGCTGGAAAAATAAATGAAAAGCAATGTAGTTAAAAAAATTAAAAATATATATATATACCTATATACTACACACACACACACACACACACACACACACACACACACAAATACATAAATCTTGGCCAAGTACAGCTCTAATCAAACTTGGAAAGTTTTCATTGGCTTTTTTCCTCCACTGATTACATTGTAGCTCTTGTTTCTAAACATTTTGCAAATAATTGTAAAGATGCCTATATTTCAAGTAATGTGAAACGGAAGTTAGGAAGTATACTGCAGCATTTCTAAAGATAATAAAGATAATTCATTGTATTTTACCAGCATTAAATACATAATTAAAATGTTTTTTTTTTTTCTGCTCAATGCATACCCTGTGCATTGGAGGTCCATTCTGACTTAATGTATTTCCCCAGGGTTCTCAGTTTGAGAACTTCTCAAGTATGAGGGCAGTCCTGGGTCCATCTCATTCACTGTTGGGTCACCAATGCCCATCAACATTTGATGAATTAATTAGTGAAATGTCCACTCATATGTCAAACTCTATGAAAGATGAAGAGGAACGCACCACACCCAACAATAAGGAAATTCACAGAGAAATTAATCATTCTGTCATTACTATGGATTGGCCAGTTTCCTTCTGTAATCCTACCGTTTAGCTATCACTTTCCTACCATCCCTATGTTCCCCACTACAAGCAACCTCTAGTCTGCTTTATGTATCTATAGATTTGCCTATTCTGAACATTTTATATAAATGGAATCATGTAATATGTGGTCAGAAATACTGCCTTCTTTCACTTATCATGTTTTTATGATTCAGCCATAGAAAGCACATATAAGCCCTTTATTCCTTGCTATGGATCAATAACATTCCAATGAATAGATATACCATATTTTGTTAATGGATATTAACATTCCAATGAATAGATACACCATATTTTGTTAATGGATATTAACATTCCAATGAATAGATATACCATATTTTGTTAATGGACATTAACAATGTCAATGGACATTAGAATTATTTCCACCTTTTGACTACTATGAATAATGCTGCCATAAATATTTGTATACAGTTTTGTACAGACGTGTGTTTTCAGTTCTCTCAGGTGGATACCTAGGAGTGGATTACTGGATCAAATGGTAACTCTATATTGGACATATTCTTGCTATCTGATTTTGCTTTTTCTTTTCCAAGTTATCAGTTTCTTAAACAAGTACCACCACCCACATACCTTTTTCTTGCTTCTTATTGAATTAAGTCTCCAAAATTCCAGTTTTTTCTTCTACTTGTTAGAAAGTAATATAGTCCATATTATTTTAACTACTTACCCTTTAACTTTTATTCTTTAATTTTAAGCTTTAAATGTGTAAGTCGCATACTTGTTTCCCCCCTAATAAGGTCCTTTTCTGTATCTCCCCTGCCAAGAGTGGGCAAGAAGCATAATGTACTTTTTTATACCTCTCTACTCTCCCCACAACTTGCTGCCCGATCTCCATATTGAAATCACCTGGAATTCTAATGGCAGATAGTTCTTTTAAAACATTTCCTTAATTAGTATTATTTTGGTACTAGATTTTCTTCACCTCAGCACTTCATCCCATCCTCCTGAACTAGTTCTTCTTGGTGAATTAGAGCCTCAAGTATTTTTTTCAGAGTCTGTGAATGGTATGCTCTAAATCCACACCTTTGAAAAAACTGCATTTAAATCACATATTCAAATTTCCCTTCTGTGATTAAATTATGTGATCACCCGTGATTTTACTCACAGTAAAAGTCACGATTCTCAAATCCATGGCTTCCATTCCTCCTAGGCCCCATCCATGGCTACTCAGATTCATTCATTGCCCTCCAGCAACCCTCCTCACTATTCCTCTAATACGAGGAGGCAGGCAGGTGCTATCTCACCTTGTTCATTTGTTCTAGCTCTTTTCTCTTTGGAATTTAATGTTCTTCCCCCAGACAATTACTTAGCCAACCCCCTCACCTCAATTCTTTGCTCACATGTCACCTTCTCAGTGTGGTCTTCTCTATATTTACTGCCTCTTTCTAACCTGGAACACCCCATTCCCTTTATTTCACTCTACAGCCTCTTTTTTTCCGTAAGAAAAAAGAAAATTTTAACCTCCCAACAAATAAAACTCTAGGACCAGATGGCTTCACTATTGAATTCTACCAAACATTTGGGAAGAATTAATACCAATCCTTTTCAAATTCTTCCAAAAACTGGAAGAGGAAGAAACATTCCAAATTTATTTGATAAAGGAAGAATTACCCTGATAGCAAAATCAGACAAGGACACCACAAAAAAGAAAGAAAGAAAGAAAGAAAGAAAGAAAGAAAGAAAGAAAGAAAGAAAGAAAGAAAGAAGGAAAAAAAGAAAGAAAGAAAGAAAAGAAAAGAAAAGGAAAGAAAAGCAAAGAAAAGAAAGTTAGTTACAGGCCAATATCCCTGATGAACATAGGGCAAAAATTCTCAACAGAATACTAGCAAATGGAATTTAACAAAATATTAAAGGGATCATACACCATGATTAGGTGAGATTTATTACACAGATGAAAGGTGGCTCAATATCCACAAATCAATCAAGGTGAGATATCACACTAACAAAATGGAAGATAAATATCATATAACCATCTGAAGAGATGCAATAAAAGCATTTCACAAAATTCAGCATCCATTTTTGATAAAAACTCTCAACAAATGGGTATTGAGAGAACATACCTCAACATAATAAAGGTTAAATGTGATAAGCCCATAGCTAACATCATACTCAACAGTGAAAAGCTGAAAGCTTTTCCTCTAAGGTCAGAAATAAGACAAGGTTTCCAACTTTCACCACTTTTATTCAACAGTACTGGAAGTCCAAGCCACAGCAATCAAACAAGAAAATAAAAAGCATCCAAATGGAAAGGAAGAAGTAAAACTGTTAATATTTGCAGATGATATAATACTATATATATCAAAACCCCTCATGATTACACCAAAAAAACTGTTAGAACTAATCAAGTTCAGTAAAGTTGCAGGATACAAAATTAATTGACAAAACATTGCAATTCTATAATTTGTAACAAAATATCAGAAAGAGAAATGAAGAAAGTAATTCCATTTATAATTGTACCCCAAAAAGCAAAATATCTAAGAATAACCTTTTTTTTTTAATTAAAGATTTTACTTATTCGTTTGACAGAGAGAAACACAGCTAGAGAGGGAACACAAGCAGGGGTAGTGAGAGAGGGAGAAGGAGGCTTCCCACTGAGCAGAGAGTCAGATGTGGGGCTCCACCCCAGGACAACAAGATCATAACCTGAGCTGAAGGCAGACGCTTAATGACTGATCCCCCCAGTCGCCCTACCCAGGAATAACCTTAGCCAAGAAAGTGAAAACCTGTACAATGAAAACTAGAAGACAACAAAGAAAGATGATGATGACATAAAGAAATAGAAAAAAATTCTGTGTCCATGAGTTGGATGAAAATGCTTTGAAAATTCTATACTACCCAAAGCATTCTACAATTTTAATGCAACTGCTATGAAAATTCCAATGCCATTTTTTACAGAGATAGACTTTCCAAATTCCAAATTCCAATGCCATTTTTTATAGAAATAGACTTTCCTGAAATTGATATGGAACTGCAAAAGACCCCTGAATGGGCAAAATAATCTTGAAAAAGAAGAACAAAGCTGGAGGCACCATGATCTATGATTTCAAACTATATTACAAGGCTATAGTAATCAAAACTTTAGTGTGGTATTGGCAATAAGAACAGGTCAATGGAAAAGAATAGACAGCCCAGAAATGAATTCATGCATATATGGCCAATTAATTTACCACAAAGCAACCAAGAATATACAATAGGGAAATGACAGTCTTTTTTTTTTCTTAAGATTTTATTTATTTGACAGAGAGAAACACAGCCAGAGCAGGGGGAGTGAGAGAGAGGGAGAAGCAGGCTTCCCACCGAGCAGGGAGCCCGATGTGGGGCTTGATCCCAGGTCTCCGGGATCATGACCTGAGCCGAAGGCAGTCGCCCAACCAACTGAGCCACCCAGGCGCCCCAGGAAATGACAGTCTTTTTAGTAAATGGTGTTTGTAAGACTAAACAGCCACATTTTTAAAAAAGAAGAAAAAGAAAAAAAGAAAGAAAGGAAGGAAGGAAGGAAGGAAGGAAGGAAGGAAGGAAGGAAGGAAGGAAGAAAGAAAGAAAGAAAGAAAGAAAAAGAAAGAAGGAAAGGAGGAATGAAGGAAGGAAGAAAAGAGGAAAACACAGGCTTGTTGATAATGGTCTGGCATTGATTTTTTAGATTTGACACCTAAAGCAAAAATAAACAAGTGGGACTACACCAAACTAAAAAGCTTCTACACAGGGAAGGAAACCATCAATTAAATGAAAAGACAACCTACCAAACAGGGTGAAATATTTACAAATGATATATCTGATATAAGGTTGATATCAAAGGTATATAAAGAACTCATAAAAGTGGCAAAAATACCCATCTGATAAAATAATGGGGAAAGGATCTGAATAAGCATTTTTTTCAAGGAAAACATACAGATGCCAGGAGATGAAAAGGTGCTCAATATCACTAGTCATCAGGGAAATGCAAATAAAAACTACAATGAGTGGTTTACTTTACTTTTCAACCACTTTACACCTGATAGGTTATTTCCAAAAAGACAATAAATAACAAGTGTCAGTGAGGATGTAGAGAAAACAGGACGTTTGTGCACTGTTGGTGCAAATTGAGTTGGTGCAGTCACTGGGGAAAACATTATGGAGTTCCTCAAAAACTCCGTACTTGAAAATAGAGTTACAAAACAATTCAGTAATTCCATGGTTGAGTATTTACCTAAAGAAAACAAAAACACGAACCAGAAAAGATATATGCACCCCATATTCACTGCAGCATCATTTACAATAATCATATGGAAACAACCTTAACTATCCAACAGTGGATGTATAGCTAAAGAAAATATGGTATATACACATAATAAAGTATTATTTGTCAATAAAAGAGAATGAAATTTTGCCAATTGCAATGATATGAATGGAACTTAAGGGCATTAAGCTAAGTTAAATAAGTCAAAAAGAAAAACACAAATACTAGTCACTCAGGGGGTTAAAGCCTCTGCCTTCAGCTTAGGTCATAATCTCAGGGTTCAGGATTGAGCCCCACATTGGGCCCTCTGCTCGGCAGGGAACCTGCTTCCCCCCCACCTCACCCTGCCTGCCTCTCTGCCTACTTGTGATCTCTCTCTGTCAATTAAATAAAATATTTTTTAATGTTTCTCTTTTTAAAATTATTTTATTTTTTTAGTGTTCCAAGATGCTTGTTTATTCCCCACACCCAGTGCTCCATGCAATACATGCCCTCAGTACCCACCACCAGGCTCTCCCATCTCCCCACCCCCTCCCCTCCAACTCCCCTCAGTTTGTTTCTGAGTCCAAAGTCTCTCATGTTTTGTTTCTCTCCCCGAATTACCCTACTTCCCATTTCCTTTCCTTCTCCTACTGTCCTCTGTCTTACCCTTTATGCACCACAAGTAAGTGAAACCATGTGATACTTGACTTTCTCTACTTGGCTTATTTCACTCAGCATAATCTCTTCCAGTCCAGTCCATGTTGCTACAAAGTTGGAAATTCATCCTTTCTGACGGAGGCGTAGTACTCCATTGTATATATGCACCACATCTTCTTTATCCATTCATCTGTTGATGGGCACCTTGGCTCTTTCCACAGTTTGGCGATTGTGGCCATTGCTGCAATGAACACTGGGGTACATAGGGCCCTTTTTTTCACTACATCTGTATCTTTGGGGTAAATACCCAGTAGTGCAATTGCAGGGTCATAGGGTTGCTCTATTTTTAATTTTTTAAGG